>JAZDUA010000776.1:495000-563919 GCA_038098605.1 Gryllus longicercus
GGTACCAGACAATACAAACATCACCTTGCCGCGATTAGGCATCACAACGTTCTTCATTTATCGATAGATGGATAGATTTTTTTTCAGCATATTCAAACATACATTTCCCTCTCATTACAATTTAAACAAATATCTTTATTTGCCTTGAAGGATACAACTTTATTACTTTGATTCTACATTCATTTTTATTATCATTCTACACTCAATTTCATGTACCCTGTCGTATATGCGTTAACGCGCTGTCGTCAAAAACAAAAGTTCGCACGTTCAAACCGGACTGTAGACTCGTTTATAAAAGGTTACTAAACACAATCGTGGCTGTAATGCTTGTGAGATGACTCGTAAAACAACTCTGGCTAAATTCCACGAGAACTTACACCCAATTACAATTTCTTTCCCAATGAGATCAAATATACCTTCAGCTGGCGAACGACGCAACTAACAACCAAACTGACTGCCAATTACTTGGACAATAACGAGTGTACCAATCAAAGAATATTAGTCTTGGGCGCCAACTACTGAAGGATTTCCTACGCCACCCAAGAAGCAAAATTGACAATTTACCATCTTCATTTCTGCCAGAGGTTGTCAAGCAACTCCAGACGTTATGCAATACAACATAGTAATGTATGCAGTAACTTGTTATGTAATAAGTATGCATATATTGAAGTCCATCACCTCATTTATAGAATTCTTTCCATTCCTGGCCTTTGTCTCGACAGTCCAATATGGGCCTTGGCCGACGAGCGGGGGCCCAGCCTCTCGGCCATGGGATAAGGGGTTCGTGTGGTTAGCACCAAGACATCCCGCCACCGTTTATTTTAGTCTTCATAACCTTTGGGTGTGCTTTCTCATCGTCACACAGCAATACATACTGAGACATTAGTAAGGAAAGCGTACAGTTATTTTTGCCCCGGCCGGGATACAAACCCGGGGTTGCGCCGTGGAAAGCAAGCACGCTAACCAACGAGCCACCGAGAGCCTTATTCTTTCCATTTCCTTGCTCATAACACATAATAACCGTTATCTACTCTCAAGGGCTGCAATTTTATAATATACCGTAATGCACATATTTCAGTGATTGAAACACAACTCTATTGCAAACCCCTAGAAAATAAACACTTACCCTCGCGCATGTAGCTCAGCAGGCTGTTGTTGCTGTTGTTGTTGACGCTGCTGCTGCTGCTGTTGCAGACGCTCTCTACATCCTCTCGCCCTGACACGAAAGGCGGCGGCTCGCGACGCAGGAACACGTATGCAACATAAAGAAACAAAGTCATATTTTCGTTATTGTTCGTGGTGCACGTACAGTAAATCACTAACGAAAATAAATCATCAAGTGCGCCACAACAAATCTATTGAATAGACAAAAACGTGAATCTGGGACAAAAAATTAATATGGCTGGATATTCACTTATGTTCCAAAAAGAAGAAAAAATCAATATATCACAATAGGAACTCACTTTCTATCCACTTGTCTTAAACATTCACTTTCGTTATTTGCAATTCATGACCGTCACAAATAGGGTTAATTTTCCTTCCCAATTAACAGAAAGTGTATAGTCCTTTTCAATTGTGCATTATACTATAGGAAAAAATGACAAATGTACGCCAATCAGACCCTGGCTGACTGGCCGAGTTCTTCGTCGAAGACGCAGGCTGAGCGGTTACGGTTGAAAGAAAAAGACGCGCAGCTTACGACAGTTCTCTACCAAACGTGTGTGCTAAACCGTGAGCGAGAAAC
Source organism: Gryllus longicercus (assembly GCA_038098605.1). NCBI lineage: Eukaryota > Metazoa > Arthropoda > Insecta > Orthoptera > Gryllidae > Gryllus > Gryllus longicercus. The sequence goes on from JAZDUA010000776.1 coordinate 496,745, forward strand.
TCCACCGCGATGTAACTACCGGGGAGCTAAGTATTTCACTCCAACAAAATTACCTCATTTGCTCAAATTTTGGTCCCCTTTTCCCATCCAGGGAAACCACGCTATTCGCACGCTTATGAGTTCCGACAAATTTGACATCAACTTATCAGAGTTGGGGTTCTAAAATTACTCTCATACAAAATCGGTAATATTCATCTAGCATTTCAAACGCCAGCAACTAGTCAGAACAACACCAAGAGCTGTAAATGAATCATATCGGCCGGCGGGGTTGGACGAGTTTTATACTAGCATGTTGGAAACTTCTCAGCGGTCGTCCATAAATTACGTAACGCTAATTTTGGTTTTTTTCAATACCCTCTGTGCCCTCTGTAACGCGCCCATAACGCACGCTTTAACTTCCCCTAAATAATTACGTACCGCTCGCAGCAACACCCCTCCGCCATTTACAATACGTAAAATATATTAAATTGCAGCAAAAACAATTTGTATTAATTTTATTTGTGTTTAGTATTTTGTTAACATTTGTGATATTGAAAGTCAGAATTAGTTTACTATACCTAACAATTAGATACGGCACAATTTCTAAGTGAAGGAAGAACGCAAACACGTAAAAATGTTTAATAACAAAGCCATTCACTCGCCCATGTGGATCTCGCTTGGGGAGAATCTACTGCGCCAATTTGAGTGAATTCTAAAATATAGTAAAGTTTTCAGTATTTTCATCTTAACTGATTAAATAAAAAATCAAGAACCATATATCCATTTATTGTAATAACTTACGTATAACCACTTTCTTTCATTTTTCAAAAAATATTAGTTAATATTTTTATGTTAAAGTATAAGACTAAAAAAATAATTATTTCAGCAAATTAAAAAAATAGTGCTACATAACATTAAGCTAACGCCTCCTACCCCTACGTTAAGCATTGTAACGCTGTCCCACACCCCCTCCGGTCATGTATGGCGTTACGTAATTTATGGACGACTCCTCAACAGAGATTCAGCGACGTGAAAATTTCAAATATATAAAACGGAAATAATCACACTTGTTGGTTGTACCTTCTTAAATTATTTTTTATGCAGTCAAGTGAAAAATGCAAAAATACCACTCGTCTACAGATTCCAATTTTCTGCAACATTACACAATATATTTGCAATTGCTTTCAACAATTCAAATTAAAATTTCAGTGAAAATAAGCTGGAATCCTAATAAAGTTTTCACATATTATTTAACGAAGCATGTCTTTGGGTTTTCTCTCATAACCATTATCTATAATGTTTTGTCAGAGGTCCGAGCACGAATGACATTTTATTTCGCTTACACTATATTGAATTACACAAAAGTCATTTCTTGAAATATTTCTCACGTCATTAATACGTATATTACGAACGATTTTCATGCGTCACTAGCAGAATTACGCCTGCTCGACCGAATTTTGCCGCTCGCTCATCCTGCCCTGCCCGCCCCCGCCCCAAGGCGCACAGCAACGCCCAGCAACAATGGAGCCCACGTGGATAAGGAATTGCATTTAACTGAAGCGCCATCTTGCGCTGCAGCGCTTGTTCCGAGTTACAACAAAATGAACAGCTTAAAAACATTCTCCATGAAAAGAAACTAAGATATGCCAAGTTTCATTCACATTGCACCACTGGTGTCGTAGTTTATCCATCTCAGGCAAACCAACATCCATTTTTACATATAACAGTATAAGTAACTTTTATAAATTCTAAGAGAGCGTGTTTATTTTACGCTATATTTCAGTTGCAATGTAATTTCGTGGTTTTCATGAACAATGGAAATGCCGCGGTGAAATGAAGAAACAAAGCATCACAGATTTAGTCATATTGAATTAAATAAATACTTTTCACAGAATTTATAAGATAACACTCCTCCCGTTCTGGTTTTCACCCATTCATATGTAGATTGCGTTTGTTAGCAATAATGCATCAATTGATTTCAATTTTCTCTAAAACTCAAATTTTCTGTAAAAATGAGCTAAAAATTGCACGTTTCTTAAACATACAAGTCATTGTTGAGTAACAACACTAAGAGGAGAAAAGGTTTTGTTATGTCACGCATTACCACTGCTTTTAAGCGGTTTTTATACACTACCAACTTCGCACACATGTTAGGAGGGTTGCATTACTTACTCCAACCACCTACCTCACAATCTTTCACTACCGTAATGTGTCCAATTGCTTATTTGCTCTTTTTAAAAAAAATATTCATAGGTAATATAATATTCATTAATTTCTGTACTCTAATCTCGCAATAGTCACAATCATCGTTAAAACTGGCCCTTGTTATAGTTCCTGTAAACAACTTTGCTTTCTTCTCAAATCCGCACATTAAAAGTCAAAGGCATTTGCCAGTAAGATAGACTTACAACTGACATTCACTCGTGTCATTTTGTCCAAACCTAGTGTCTCCCATCAAAAACATTGTTTTAGAATTAACAATCAAAGACATTTTCTCATTTTCATTTCAAAAATATATAATTTCATCAACAAATGAACATACTATCATCTCATTACAAATAAATTCATTTCAAATACGGCATGTCACGTTTCAAGTTTTGCCGTTTACACACAATATATACATTCATCTTTGCCTGACACTTTTAATTTCTAATTTTTATTGTTTTATGGTTAGCATTTCTCAAGACCAATCTACAAAGTAACATCTCGCATTTTCAAATTGTATCGAGTTTTCATTCGCAATATTTAACAGCTACTGCTTGTATACTGCCTAGTCGTTTAATCTCAAACAAATATATTAAAGAAACAACAAATCAATGTCGGCGCAACGTCAAGTCAACAGTAGCACATAATTTCTCGTATTACTGGTAATGGCTTCGTAAATTTATGTCTCAATTTCTTCACTAACACATAACCTACCACCAACCTAACTGAACGAACCACGTGTGGTTTTCATATATAAACGGTTTTCAGCCAGCAACAATTGTCATTTCTCATCCAACAATAAGAGAATCATGTTTAACAGTTAACATTCGCACCATATTGCATACCAAGGTAAGGATAATTTCTGACCTTACCGTCAGTACTCAATTTTCTTCCAAAAGAATATTTATAACAACGGTCCGATTTTCAGTGAAACTTCTAAATTTCCAAAAATCGCTCAACTTTAAACTTTCTTCGACTCTCTCCATCAATTATATTATAGGCTACCTCTTCTCGCACATTATAGCCTATTACGTAGTTACAGTTTCCAACCCTATGCCAAATGTGTGTGCAGTGTGTGTGTGTGTGTGTGTGTGTGTGTGTGTGTGAGAGAGAGAGAGAGAGAGAGAGAGAGAGAGAGAGAGAGAGAGAGAGAGAGAGAGAGAGAGAGAGAGAGAGAGAGAGTAATTGAGAACATTGGTACAAGCATTGAGGTGAGGTTAAGATATATCATTAGCCAATTGAAGGATACAGGAGCGAGACCCATGTTCTCTTCACCAGGAACGTTTCCAAAATAGGAGTACATACTGCGAGAGGTCCTGGTAGGTCTTTTAGGCACCGATAGATAGATAGTAGTTGGGAACAGGGTAGAGCGAAACTGTAATATTAACCTAGACTCAAGACAAGTACGAGAAAATCTGCGCTTTTTTTGTACAACCACCTGTTTATTCACAGCTTGCCTTTCTTTCTCATCTTTTGAAAGAATTTATATCTTTGTGTTTCAGGATGCAAGTTTACCAACACTACAACTTCGGTGCTACCGACTGCAATTTGCAGTCACATCTCGTGTCCTGTTCGCAGCCTACCGATGTTTCGAGTAAAGACATGGACACAAGAATAGAAGCGTCATACAGCATTCCACGAGAAAATTAACTTATAATCTACTAACCCGTTGTATAAATATGAAATCCATGACTACATTTCAAAAATAGACATTTAATTCATTTTATGATTCATAAATATTCCTGAAATACAATCACTTCACATGGCCTGTACATCACAACACATTAATACAATCTGTAAGACCAACAAGTAATATTATCTGAGAAATATCAAGGACAGAAATATTCTTCACATAATTAAACGAAGGAGGAAAAGTTTGATTTCGAGGAAGGAATTTATACGCACCACGACACATTGCAAACAATGTTCTCAAGTTCAATCAAACGAAAATTATATTCTACAAATTACAATACTATGATTCATTTGTACAAAAATTATTGTTGAAATGTTCACTTCATTGTATTGCTTTATTTCAAACTATGCATCATTTCAAAAAACAAGCCTAATATATGTTCATACTTTGTTACATTTTCTTAAATACAAGACTTCACAATACCAGTTTCAAAAAACCGTAATCCTCCTCCTCAATTTTCTATGGGTAGTTTCAAGAAAAAGCATAACGGTCATAGTTATAATATTAACCATATCATATTGACACATTATAAGTACAATGATTCTCTTAGTTAACATTCACATGCTTACAAGATGTTCACAACATATTTTCAATTTTTTGTGTTTCCATATTTTTATATTTGTTATATCAACATTTACTTCCTATTTCATTTATACAATTCAAGGCTTCGCTTCAGATGGTCCTATACCGCATCAAATTCATCCCCAGTAAAAAAAATATCAATTTTGAAATCTGCTTTTCCTCGCCATAGAGTAAAGCACTAGTGTCTTTCTGTTCAAGGTCATATGGAACAAAATATAATAATCATTGTGATTATATTACAGGTTGTAGTAGATTATCTAAATATCTTAATATCTTACTTTTATCAAACATTTCGGATAGCATATACGTCCGAGCCCTTCAATTCCGATTATAACGTAATCTATTTTGTGCGGGCGGATGAAGACGAGTCAATGGCAAATTTCATGGCTTTCGAAAAATGGAGGCAAATTTCCATCTCGATTTTAAATCCGAGTTAAGAATATCGTCCATACTTAGCAAAAAGCACACACAAGAAAATCCACTGAAAATTTCCAGAAATTTGAAATACTTTTTATAACTGTCCGCAATTTCGACAATTGAATTCGACCAATTTCGTGAGCCAAGGCACGGGTCTTCTGCCGCCATTCGACACCCTCCGCGCAGTTCGCGGCAGGTCAAACGCGCGGTCGGACGTGTTTCATTCGTTGTCTTGCTGAACTTTATAAAAATACGTTTTAGACCTCTTATTCTGATATTTTTAGTGTCATCATTTTTTTTATTGTATACTTGTGTGAAGAAATTGCTTTTACTGACAAGCAGAAAATTGATTTCTTCAACAATTCTCTCCGAGACATCTGCTCCAGGTTGGTAATTTCAAACTTTGACCATTCTCTATGATATTCTGTGTTCGAATTATTAAAATATTTTCCCCTCGTGAATTGGGGACTTCATTTCCTCTCTCAGAAATGTATGATTCTATATCGACTGTTTTCATAAACGCAAACATGAATTATTCCAAATTGCATTATTTGAATCATCGACGTTCAATTATTTTAACTGACCGTTTCGACTTTTGTTAACAACTTTGCGATTTGCACGCATTTATAGTACGTACCATGCGTATTCCACCATCTGACCGTATGCTAACGAGTGAAAAGGTACTTTATTTTTGAAAACCACTTTTAGTAGTACCAATTAAAAACGTCTCGTGGAGCGACAGCAATGGTTTCACTCCTACATCTATTCACAACACCCTTACGTTCCTAGCAGACGCCATTTTAATCAAGTGATATATTTTGTTTGCTTCTCGTTTTACATAGCATAAGGAAAATCTTTGGATTACTTTTACCGTTTCGATCGAATTATTAAAACAACTGGTGCTACAACAGAACATTATTTCTCGCTTTCTTAGTCATTTTTGCAATTTTCGTAAATTCAGACAGTTCAATGAAAACCGGTCTTGCGCCTATTTTATAAGCGTTCTTTGCTCTTAATACTTTAAAGAAAAATCGTTATGAGAAAATTTTCTTTTAAATCAGTACGTGCACTGTTGTAGGAAAAACAAAGAACAATATGCATAACCACTTGCAAAGTATGCCAGATTGGAATTATCCAACGTAATTTCGTCAAACTTCCTTTATTTACGCAAGAAGCTGTTTCTGCAGCATTCGGAACGACAATCCAATGTAAACTTGGGGCGACTGACTTTCAGCGAGAATGAACATTCAACTGGGCAGCCAGCTACCCCACCCCAGCCGCCGCTCTTTTTCACGGACCTTGATAATATAATACCTCGTAGAAATTGAGCAAGAATAGCAGTTAGCTTCAATAAAATGCATCGATATAACTTTATTCTAATGATGAAAAAAACATTAATATCCTACACCGCTTCTAAAACTAATTCCACAGTAAAAACATCATAAATACGAATGGTTGATATGCAATGTATTTCTATTAAATTCTCCTCACTCTTAACTTTCTCATGGATAGGCAGCCATATACTCTTCCATGCCTGGAGGGTTGCTTATATTGCGGTCGCTTTTGCAACAGCTTTCAATCAGTCGCACATCCAGTGAGTCCTATGCAGCATGCTGCCCGATTCATTTGGAGAATCTGTGCATATTGTGTACCGAAGTCGCCTATAATAAAATAAAACGAAACTGGTCGCGGCGCTTCGGCGTGTCCCGTTGCTCCCCTCGAGAAGCGGTGACCTTGGGGCCACGCGACGGGCAGAAGGGGAGAAATGGCTTTGGTACGTTCCTCGCAGATATATTCGGTAGTGGGACAGAAAGCTACTGAGCTTGTCTTCAAATTAAAATTTCCTGCCTACTGTATACTGATGTATTAAAATAATCATATTTTATAGAGGGACACCTTAAAAACCTATATTCATGTAAACGTAAACAATATAATGCCAATTAAAAACTGGTTTTGATACATTTTAAAGGATTACAGTTTTGTTCACTCAGTTACTATTTTACGTGGATTAATGTAATGAAACAAAAATTAAAACAATTTTAATTGATGATTTTTCATCCCACGTTGTATCCCAAGTGCACGAACCGAGCGATTATATTAGGTATTATATTTTTTACTATGAACTATCGAAGCACTAATAAAACATTTTTATATTGAAATACAAGCTAGAGGCGTCCAAAATTATCACATCTTTTCAAATCATACTTTTTCTCCTTTTTTATTCAGATCGTCGCTGTACTCCAAATGGTGGGAAACTGGTGTCGGTGTTTCATTGGAGAGAGAGGGGTGCGGTGAGTAATGACTGAGTGGGGTGCCGGACCTTTTACTTCGATTGGAACAAGTATGCGGTTGACACATCTTAAGCATCCGAACGCCCATATCATTTTCAGTAATTACGCACCAATGCCAATGGCCTGCTTTGTTCCTTCGAAGGCGGTGCCCCTCGCAGACGTACGTGCGTGGGCTGCGGGCCTACGCGCTGCGTATGTGTTGGCGGCCCCCGCGCCCTCCCGACTGCCCTACGGTGTCACAGGGAAGACGCATTCACCCGAAGCACCAAGGCGGTTCGCGGAGGTTGGGTGGGCTTAGCTCTCCGTAGGGCAGTCACACCACCCCACTCAGTGTGCACAAACGCGCATCGTCGTTGTGTCTGTTACATTCTTACGTTTTTGTGTGACTTTATTGTACGTTTGTTTCATCGCGTTGCCCTGCTAGGTAGGATTCTTTTTCAGGTTCTTTCTTGCAAGTACAACTCTCCACGAGAAATTCAATGGTGCAAACTAGACGTCAATCCGACTATTAGTTTCAAAATTAAACGCTTGAAAAGAAATGAAGCCCAAAACCAGAAATTAAGGCAGAAAATGGGAAAAAACTTAATTTCGTACAATCGATCTGAAATCACGTATACAGGGACAACTCTCCACGAGAAATTCAAGAGTGCAAACTAGACGTCAATCCGACTATTAGTTTCAAAATTAAACGCTTGAAAAGAAATGAAGCCCAAAACCAGAAATTAACGCAGAAAATGGGCAAAAACTTAATTTCGTACAATCGATCTGATATCACGTATACAGGGACAACTCTCCACGAGAAATTCAAGGGTGCAAACTAGACGTCAATCCGACTCTTAGTTTCGAAATTAAACGCTTGAAAAGAAATGAAGCCCAAAACCCGAAATTGGGGCAAAAAATGGGCAAAAACTTAATTTCGTACAATCGATCTGATATCACGTATACAGGGACAACTCTCCACGAGAAATTCAATGGTGCAAACTAGACGTCAATCCGACTCTTAGTTTCGAAATTAAACGCTTGAAAAGAAATGAAGCCCAAAACCAGAAATTAACGCAGAAAATGGGAAAAAACTTAATTTCGTACAATCGATCTGAAATCACGTATACAGGGACAACTCTCCACGAGAAATTCAAGGGTGCAAACTAGACGTCAATCCGACTCTTAGTTTCGAAATTAAACGCTTGAAAAGAAATGAAGCCCAAAACCCGAAATTGGGGCAAAAAATGGGCAAAAACTTAATTTCGTACAATCGATCTGATATCACGTATACAGGGACAACTCTCCACGAGAAATTCAATGGTGCAAACTAGACGTCAATCCGACTCTTAGTTTCGAAATTAAACGCTTGAAAAGAAATGAAGCCCAAAACCCGAAATTGGGGCAAAAAATGGGCAAAAACTTAATTTCGTAGAATCGATCTGAAATCACGTATACAAGTACAACTCTAGACGAGAAATTCAATGGTGCAAACCACACTTCAATCCGACTATTAGTTTCGAAATTAAACGCTTGAAAACAAATGAAGCCCAAAACACGAAATTGGGGCAAAAAATGTGAAAAAACGTAATTTCGTAGAGTCTATCTGAAATCACGTATACAAGTACAACTCTAGACGAGAAATTCAATGGTGCAAACCAGACTTCAATCCGACTATTAGTTTCGAAATTAAACGCTTGAAAACAAATGAAGCCCAAAACACGAAATTGGGGCAAAAAATGTGAAAAAACGTAATTTCGTAGAGTCTATCTGAAATCACGTATACAAGTACAACATTCGACGAGAAATTCAATGCTGGAAACCAGACGTCAATCCGACTATTAGTTCCGAAATTAAAAGCATGAAAACAAGTGAAGCCCAAAACACGAAATTGGGGCAAAAAATGGGAAAAAACCTAAATTCGTAGTATATTTCTGAAATCACGCACGTAAGTACAACTCGCGACGAGAAATTTAATGGTGCAACGCAGACGTCAATCTGACTATTAGGTTGGAATTTATACGCTTGGAAACCAATGAAGGCCAAATCCCTAAATTGGGGCAAAAAATTGGAAAAAACCTAAATTCGTGGTATATTTCTGAAATCACGTATACAAGTACAACTCGCGACGAGAAATTCATTGGTGCAAAGCCGACGTCAATCCGACTATTAGTTTCGAAATTATACGCTTGAAAACAAATGAAACCCATATCCTGAAATTGGGGGAAAAATTGGAGAAAACTTAATTTCATAGTATCTATATGAAATCACGTATGTAAGTACAACTCTCGACGAGAAATTCAATGGTGCAAGCAGACGTCAATCAGACTATTAGGTCCGAAATTATACGCTTGAAAACAAATGAAGCCCAAATCCCGAAATTGGAGCAAAAAATTAATAAAAAAAAATCTTCGTCGTATATTTCTGAAATAACGTATGTAAGTACAACTCGCGACGAGATATTTATTGGCGCAAAGCAGACGTCAATCCGATTATTAGTTTCGAAATTGTACGCTTGGAGACAAATGAAGCCCAAATCTCGAAATTGGGGGGAGAAATGGAAAAAATCTAATTTTCTAGTAATTTTAGTGAAATCACGTATGTAAGTACAACTCTCCACGAGGAATTCAATGGTGCAAAACAGTCATCAATTCGACTATTAGTTTCAAAATTATAAATCTAAATTAAAAATAATATACATTTATTGTTGTAGGTCATAATATTGATGCCAAACGAATGAATAAATAACAAGAAGTGACATAAATGACCACGAAAGTATTACTCTGAAAATAAAAAGGAAACGAAAAAATGTATTATGCAGTATTTTACTCAGCCGTCTTCTTGAGGTGTGATTCCATATTTTTTACTCGCCCAGAAAAGTTGAAAGCCACACCCCATTGGGTGAGATCAACCACACTCATTGTACAGGGAGCGTCACAAAATCATTAATAACGGTACATATTTGTACACAGAATCCGTGGTCTAAACCAAAATTAACATTGTTCTGTCCGTGGTACATTCTGGCACTAGGGACCTTCAAACCTGACAAAAATAAAATATTTTTTGGGCGTGCCAGTGTGAAACTTTGTGTACCTATTGTAAAAATTACAAAGATGCAAAAGAACTTATTCTGTGATTCGTCCACAGTCACATTGCGAGTCTGCTGGCGGGTAGCTAGTCAAAATATAATGTTGATGTCAAACAGGGCAGACCAACGGAAAATTAAAGGTCGTGCTACACAAAGTAAGAAACATAACGAGCCACTTCCCCGAAGGTCGGCGCTGCTGAGTCCACGACGAGGGATTCAGAGGAGCGAGGTCGTTTGGAGGCGAAACAACCAGAGAAACTAAGCGACCTGTGTTCTTCAAGTACATTAAGACCTACAAATTTAACACTCCCTACATTTTTCCGACCGTTCTCCAGTTGAACATTTTTGCGTCAACTCTTGTTTTATGTCGAACAAACGTTAAAGAGAATGTTAATGCGAGTATTTGTTCGGTATATTCCACTATTGGGACAAAATTATATGAATCTTGACATTTACAATAAACGAACCAAAAAGTTTGAATATCACCTTATTCATTGATCAACTAGATAAGCTTTTTCAATGAATCAACGTGAATTAATGCTGAAATTTTGAAAATAAAGTACAGCCAGGTTCACCCGGGTCGGTCCGCCCCCAATAGTACGAGTAACACCTCTGGCAGTTCAGCATAGCGCAGGGTTACAATCCACATACCCCATCCACTTCGCGTTTACTACTCGGACCCCATTCATCCATTTGCGATAATGCGAACATTAACTGGTTCATTTGTGAATTGGCCAGATGTGGATATTAACAGTAACATTCACTCATGCTTTTAGTTTTTAAATTATTCTCTTTATGAAATTCGTTGCATTATTTAAAAAAGAAACCGTACAATTATTGTAATACTACAAAGTTTCTCTTAAATTTTTAGTTTATTTTCTCTGGGGAAGGAGAGAGAAAGAGTGTGCCAAATTATCGATACCGAAAATCCGGCACTTCCAGCTGATATTGCTATATAACTGTTTACATTTCATTTTTTATTACTCAATTTTAAGGTCAATAAATGTAACGGAATAATAAACTTGCTTTTAGAGCTACTTCTGAAAATCGATTGTCACGAAGTGCAAATACCCTACCCACCCGTTACCAGCCAGGGACCTTCTGTTATTCAGACTTGCTGTACCGATTGAGCAATGGAATAAAACATTGCAACAAGGAGAAGAAATGACACCCGTTATAGGCTAACAATTTTCCTGCATGACAATTGTAATGCACAACAGCTTTTCATTATCAACCTCTGTCACACCTTCCTTCCCTCCTCCTTCCGGGGTCTTCCTGGTGCGCTGAAATATCTTGTACCTTTTTAAAAAATTAGAATTACTTTTCTGGCGGCAATGAAATGAAGCGCGTGAGACTAATTAGATAAGCCACACCAATCATCTGCAAATCGGTAACGTTAATAACTCGATATTGATCAGTAGCAACTCGTGTTTAGGTTGCACAACAGCCCCAGATAACGGAAAAAAGATTTTATAATACGTTCAGAATACACATTTTCCTTTTAATGGTATTCAAAATTAAAGATATTGCAGTAATTTCAATGTATATAAAACCATTTAAAAAAATTAAGAGCGCCCAACGAGCGCTCTCTCCGGTCTTGCGTTTTGGGGTCTACTAGTGCATTCACGAGGGCCCGGCAACTCTCCATCAAAATTGGAGACAAAGCTAGAGGTCGCTACTACAGAATGCGCTAGTGTCGCCGGACACAACTGCTGGTAAGGCTCGCCAACTTTCGCTCAAAAAAATTGGTCATGAAATACACTTTGATTACGAGCGATTTCCGAAATAAATTACAAAAGAAATTAAATACTGTGTGTTTAACTTCTAAAATTCATTTATGCATAATAATACACGCATGAAAGAAAAGGCAGCTAGAACTGCAGCGCGATCTTTTGTATCAAGCGCGTGTTTGCGTTCCGAGAACCCACGCACATTTTAAATAACGTTGGTAGCAATTCGTATTTTAGTTCGTGTAAGAAGACGAGCTCTACAGCGCGCCACTGAAATGGTCCCCACCACACTATATGGGAGTATAGGCAGGGGCGGGAAACTTGGCGGTCAAAACGGGGTAATGATTTTTGCGCCATCTACAACAGGTCCGACGTGAGCCGAACTAAACGTGTGACGTCATGCAATTCAAAAAGCTGGCAATGTAGGCGGTGTTTGTTTTTCGTTACGTGCAAGCTGCATGCAGACAGGTGGTCTTTTTTATCGAATTTTTTCAGCATTTTGTTAGTATGTAGCATGTTATACATTTTAAGTAGAGTGAATTGTGTCGCGATATTTATTTGCCATGACTAAAACTTTGTTTTCAGTATTTTTGGAAGGTATTAAGAAAACGGTGGTAGACAAGTAAAATGCTAGGATTTTCGCCCTACCAGCAGTGGAGATATTTATAAATCATTTTGGAATCTTGTTGCATAATTATAATTGATTATTTCATTTGTTAGCATTTACACCATGCAAAATAGTCTTATAAATCCGTAAATCCATAGTAGTAATAGGAAATCCATTAACCTGTACATGTCATTTATTCTGTTCTATTTGTTTAAAAGTATTGTAATTATATTATTTCGTATAGTATTGGACAAGATTTGTAATATGTCCATTGTATATCCATTGTTTGCAATACCCTGGTATTCAAAATGTCTCATTTTCAAATATATATAATTCATTATTGTTTGCATTTCTAGAATAGGTACACTCTCATTAGTGTATGATGAAAATGTAATTAATTTTATTTGCTTAAGTGTACAAGTAATGTTTCCATTCTGGAGGTGATCGAGTTGCCATATAACTGGCAAGATATAAACGAATTTGACTTCACTAACATTAGAAGATGGAATTGTATCAACAGTGTTTCCTACAAGCCTAGTCCTCTTGTTTTCTCAAAGAACATTTCAAGAAAATCTTATTACAAAGTGTGCGCTATATATATATATATATATATATATATATATATATATATATATATATATATATATATATATATATAAAATAATAATTGCCTTGTTTAGAAAAACTTGCCTAACAAGCACTGGAAATATATTAATAAATAATCAAACCAATTTTGAATGTGCACAATTAAAAATCTTTTGTTTTGGAATGTGTAATAAATAATATACTCTGAATATCTAAAGTTTATTTCAAAAATTTAAAAATATTAAGATAGGTAAAATACTATTTGGACAGTTCACATACTTCAGTGCTACAAAAGGTTAATATATATTAGATGATTTTTAATTAAATGTAGCCAAATTTGAATTGGTAAATGAATCATCTGAACAATAAATCCTGTAATAATATTACTGATAGTTGTAGTAAAAATCTAATCCGATTTTTCTACATATACCGTCAAAATTCTGTCATCAGTAACAATTCAGTATTGTTCTGCCCATGTGTAAGTTTCAATGAGGATAGTTCGTGTGTGGACTTTGGTTACTGCACATCAGAGTAGTTCATTTTCATAGAAAATGAAACAGCATAAACAGAAAAATCTGTGCCAATTGTTTATTTTAAAGTTAATATTGCCCAAAACTTTGGAGAAACAGGCCAAATTAAAATTGTTATATCTTCCACAAATTTTCATTTCATAAACGATTTTTTTTTTGGGTAAACAATGCAAATTCCCTCTTTAATCCCAGAACACTAAGCATATTTACTGGTATGTTATTACTAACTACAAAATGAATCAGCTTGCCAAACAAAACTAGTGTAATTTATACATTTGTTTCATTTTCCTTGGTTTTCAAAGATTTACCCAAAAAGTCACTGAACCGATGATTGATATTGTATCAAAAATACAATTCTATTTTTGGCTAAAATATGTCACCAAAAATTAAGGATTTCAATCATGATTTAAATCAAATGATAATTTTTAAAAAATTAATGATTTAATTTAATATTTATTATTTGTAATATTTGAAAAAAGAAGTTATACAGATGAAGGTTTAAATCAATTACACAGTTTATACAAAGAATATCATATTTCTTATAAACTTTTTCACATAATTGAACAATTTCAAGAAAAAAAATACAATGTAATATACATTAAAATGAGCATGCTTATGAAATGAAACAATTTGTAATAGTTATTTACTAATGGACTTGGATGATATAATAGTTTTTATCCAGCTTTTCATTGTCTGTAGATCTCACTAGTCATTGTCTGTACTACTCACTTAAGAATAAAATTAATATTGTTAAAACTAATAAAAACAGTATTTTCTCTTACCAATTTCAATAATATTAACCTTTCTCCTTGTGTATATTGATAAAATACCATTTAAGTGGGAAGGAGCAGGACAACTATTAAATAGGATTTAATATTTCAAAAACTGTCTAATATTGTTGTAAGATTTTTTTATGAAATCAGTTGTTTTCAACAGTAAGAGGTTTTTTGATTCAGGTAACATTACAGAAAAGATGGTACAAATTGTTTGGGCGAAGAAGGGGCCCTAAGCTGCAACAGAGGGCCTTCGGCGCGGCTGAGGGGAATGCCAATGTTCTCACTTCGTTAATTGACACGAGTTGGTTGCATTTTATTATATATTAGTGTTCTGAATTTTGGAAATTGCATTTCCGTTATTTGTCAGAGCTGCAACCCCCGCCGCCATTGATTTTATTCAAAGAGTTGCTTACGTTGATACTGCCCCCGAGACGATCATATTTATGAGTAGCAAGAAAACTTTTTTTTATTACTCATTCCCCTAAACAGAAGCTTTAATACTCTCTAAAGCGCCATCAATAAACAAATCAGCACAGAACAAGGTTTTACAGGATGAGGTGACGTTCAATTTTAAACAAATACGCGCGATCTAGTAACTACCTTGTCTTCTACCAAGAAGTGCTTTCCGATCAAGCTATTCAATAACATGGATTCCTATTTTCATTCAAAGAACACAAAGATGTATTATCGATCGAAATCGTTAAACAACTGCTAGGTATAAAGTACGTTAACACGCTTCTTTCAAAATATCCCTCTGTAGAATCGAATTCAGAAAACTTTCGCCCATTATGCTTCAACATGATGTGCCCATCAAATCATTGCTTAGTACTTTCGCGCTCAAACAAATGTATAAAATGAATGAAACGCATCAGACACGAACCAATTTTCACCTCTACCAAGAAAGCAAATACATTTTATATATGTTTTTATTACATTAGGCGCAGATCCACAGAAAGGGAAATGAAGGAAATTTTCCCCTCTAAATTTTTTCAGTAACTATTAATTTTATCTTGTCTCGAAACTTTCCTGCAAAAATATTTTCGGATAACCATTGAAATTAATAAAATCGTATCGCAGCATGAGCCGTGAGTAGCCTGTGACACTTTAAAAAATCTGTAATATGACACATTCGGCCAAAACATTTTTAATTTACCCTCCCAAAATTTGCCTCTGGATCCGCCCCTGTTACAACAGACACACTAGTGCTTTTTATATGGTAAAATAATTGAATTTGTTATACGTCAAATACCTTCCCATAAGAATACTTAATATCTTCGGAAAATTGGGGTATTCCTTTCGGTAGGTTAGGACACAAACTTATCACTCGTAGTTCCATCCGACAAAAGTTTCATGCACACACTACTATCCTACAAAAAAAACAAGACGAAAACATTATAACCCCCTTGAAATTACGAGAAAACAAATACCGTGTCATGATGCGCACCACGATGTCCTCCGTTCCACACAATCACGCCCCGTCGCTGCGCTGTGCAAGCGCACACTGGCGCGTGAAGGCCGCGCGATGGTCCGAAGAAAACTCGGGATGACAGTCGCAGTCGTGACGTGTCAGTGACGTAATTACGAAAGTGCGATGTATCGAGATTCCATTTTTAAATTTCAATTATTATTATAAATGGGCTCTCTACATTGAGATTCCTAATAAAATAATTTACCAGCACTGCACGTAATAAGTTGCTACTTCAAAATTAGTTTTCTTCGGTTTCATTTCTAAAACTAATTTTGCAAAAGAGAAAATCAGATAAAGAAAGAATGCAATACAAATTTGAAAGTACGAAGTGGCTCTATATATGAAAACATCATTTTTTCTCTTTGTGAAATATGTTCTACCTATTGTACATAACATCATCCATTCAAATATCCTTTAAATTAAATTCTTTTTTTTTTCCTTTGACCTCCAATTTGACAAGGATTTTTCTAGGTAGATTTATTTAATTGTACTTATCTGTAGAAACACTTCTTCACGTGAAAATTGGTTCGTTCATACCTTTAAACCCAATTCTGCTTCACAACCAGTGTTGTGTGTACTTACCAAACTATAATTTATATTCAGAAAAATTTATTTAAATAAAATTATTGTATTAAAGTAAATATAGCAATTAAGTAAATTAGCAAAATTGAATGGTCTAGAAAAGTGTTTTACAAGTGTTTAGGAATGGGATGACTATGAATTTCTCTTGGCATCCAAAATATTTTATTCTTAGACAGAAGGGTTGTAATATAAATTACAGAAACAAAATTCTTGTTACAAATAATACTGTTTATTTGCAATAGGTATCCCCAACATAATTAGACTCTTTGTTATATGCTTTGTTCCTAGATACAGACAAATCCACCTTGAATTTTCTGAAACAGTTGATACTTCTTGCAAAAAATTCAGACTGACTAGAATTTAAAAATTCACATTATTCATGTTTTCATTTGTCAATGCCACTCACTATCCTCAAAATTCTAATAGCAAATAAGTTGGAAAGTTATAGGTTCCAAAAATATTTTGTTTGCTAAACCAGATACAGTAGTCTGTATTAAATTTGAAAAACTTGCAGGAATTATTGATTTTTTTTTGTTTGTCCTCAGTAAAACAACGTAAGTATAAATGTAACATTGTCACATTATCTTCTGATAATTTTACCTTATTGAAATGATGCTGTTCTTTTCAAAATTGTGCTATTAAATTATGCATTCACAGAAACATGAATTATAAATTGTTGTAGCCTACAATATGAATTTCCATCTTGTTAGTATTATAATACACATAAACAGCCCCATTGCAGAATTATAATAATATTTATTGAGTCACATTTACTATTACAATCGTTATATTACAACTGAATATAACTTCACAAAAATACAACAGAAACATACAGACTGGCATAGAATTTGGGTTATAAAACATATTTTCATATATTTGGAACAAGAGAACTCTGTGTTATTTATGCACCTCACATTCATGTTCATATTCATTATGTAACTATTACTTTCTTCTTTTTGTACACCCTTAGTTCATTAAACATCCTTGATTGGAAAGCAAGTGAAGTACACATGGGGCTATTCGTACATAGCGATGAAGTATGAAGGAAACAAAAATAGAAATGCATATTTAAACCAATGTTTACATGCTAATATTCATTGTTTTCCATTTCTGAAGACTATAAAAATACAACATAAATATATCTCGTGTTTTAGATTTAATATGGTTATATAAAAGGGATGAAATATATTTAATGAATACATGTAAAGCAGTCTTGGTAATGATGAAAATGTATATTTCTTATGTTTAATGTTTACTTGCAATGTTTTAATATTTGTCTTAAAGTAGTAATGAGTAGTAGACCTTCATGTAATGTATACATCACAGTGGCAATTGCTTCGTATTAGCAAAAAATATATTTCCTTACAAATAGAACTGATATGATTTAAGCCAGAGGGCTCCGAAATAATATTCTCATGCTTCTCAGATTCTTTCAGAAATTTGAATGTAATTCCTGACTTCTAATTGACTTTAGGGGAAACTACAAAATATAACTCCTTGCTGTAATATTTTACCAGCCACAAGTAAACTAGGAAATAATAAAGCAGGTAGGCCTATTGTAATTAAAGTATAAGAATTCTAAAGTAGAAATTTGTCTTCAAAATTATAATTTTTTCCTGATAAAATTTTCAAATCAAATTTTAAGACTATCATTTTCTTAAGACAGTATTTTTTTTTAACAAACCTACCTTTACTGTAATATAATTATCAATAAAACATTTCAAAGACAATCATAATTTAAGTGAAACAATTTTTTCCACTATTTTCAGATGATTCTTTTTTTCACTGATTTCCATAAATCAGTAAGTAACATAATTAATTTACTTTGCATCAAAAACATTTTGGAATGAAGAAAAAATCAAAGAATTAGAGAAAAAAACTGTGTTAAGATTAAAGACAATTAGAAAATAAAATTATCTTTAACATTGTATATAAATTGATGTTCAGTCACTTCTTAATCAATAAAAACAAAATGAATCAATGTAAACAAAAACTAGGTACTGTACACATAAATAACTGTTTTGCCTATACAACACTAAAAGAGGGAAAATATGCATAGAACTGTTCAATCTTCTGCCAAATATTTACACACCCTACATGAGATATCTGGAAATTTCTAATATTTAACAATATTAAAATAAACTGTTTCAACACACTTCACATTTACCAATTGGCACTGCAGTTGCCAAAAGGCAATGGAGGATTATATTACTTTGATGATCTCCTGAACTCCTTTGAACTTAATTATTTTGGATCTTGATCATATTATATACATATCAGTTCTAGAAATTCAAAGAATTTAGAATATCCAGATTTTCATTAAGTTTGCAAATGCTACAGTTTTGTAATTTAGAAAAGTCAAATATGTAGATTTTGAACTTGGAGAGCCCATCTTTTCAATCCCTTTTTTATGAACTATGATGCTTGTTTGTAAGCAGTTAAAGCACATTAAGTTACAACAGTATTATTCAACTTAGGCCCTCTTTGTGTGCCATTGTGTGTAAAATCTCTTGCTGAAATAATAGACGCAGTAAAAGCCCTGTGTGAAAGCAAGCTCTGCTGTACACAAGTTGTTGCCCTATATTTAAAATGCCTTGATTTTTTAACTACTTCATAAAACTGACAATACCCACATTTAGTTGAAATTGAAAAATATGTGAATACTATTTTTAATGTCATATACATCCTCAACTGACACTATGCAGAGAAAAATGATGTGATATTTATTTACAACAGGCAATTGCCCTATTACAATTTGTATACATTATAAAATTAAGTAAATTAATTTATAGTCATTAAGAAAATAATTTCATCAGATGCTTGAAAAAATAATGGGATATATGGAGATCAACATTCATACCATTATTGGTTCTTAACTTTCTCCTTAATGGTGCATTACAATACAAATTTGTTTGTGTAGGAACATACAAAATTTCTTGATTGCCAAGACGAAGATTTCATGCAGGTACTTTCCATTTGATTTCTACTAATAGTTGCATACAATCAACTTCATTGTCTAGCAAGTTATGCAAAGACAATAAATCATTCAAAATTCTATGAGACTTTAGGGAACTAATATCCAAAATCTTTGCTACAAGCTCATAGTCATGAGTTAGTCTAGGCAATGGAACATAAATAAATCAATGTAGTTATAGTTACATTCATTAATTCATTTTTCATTGTTTTACAGCTTCTCCTAGAGCAGGTAGGAGGCATTTTCTTTGCCTTGAAAGCGTATATTGTGATGACCCCACCTGTCGTTGCATGCCAATGAAATATATCTGCCGAATCAACCACAGTCCAGTGTATCAAAACACATGAGAGTCTGATACTGTGAAGGATCTCAGGTCACTTGTGCTAAACTTAAATATGAGTGCCAAACGCAATACAAACCTGCCACCTGCTCCAGCTCTTGAGATTTCAAGGAGTCAGAAGCTCTGGGCCGGAGTGATGCACAGCTTTCAATTTACTAATTGATACATTGATACTACATTGATTGAATGGCTTAAGGTGAAACCAAAGGCAGATTTTTTTTTCTTAATGGAATTGTATTTTTTGCGTAATTAAATATGCATATTAAATTTACGAACATTTATAAGTCAGACTCATTGACATATTCCATCTATAAATTTATTTTTAGGTTCCAGTAACAATTGTCAGATTGCAATATTACTGTACTCCCTCCCATACAACTTCTAATACCTCTGGTTGTAATTTTGTCAGGAAGCTGTTTTTCTTTTTTGTAAAGGAATTTTGTCTGCAGGTGCTGATAGAACTGTTTGTGCATTAGTCCAATTTTTGTTCATGCATTTGTTTTGTTAACAATTGCTTTGCACATATAGAAGCATACTTGATGTCTTTGTATAGTAAAGTTCAATTACAGTGTGTTATACGCCCCCAAATTAAAAGAAATTGTTTTAGATGTTGTATAATGGTGAAAAGTAAAAGAATCATTAAAAGATGCATTTTCAAAGCTAATCAGCGTACGAGTTCAAATCCTTTGCATTGCAAAAATTATGATAACATGAGTCTGAATGCATGTGAAACTCTTCCTAGAGCATCTAAAAGAAAGAAACACTGTACATACAGAAGTTGAGAATTATGTAAATACTAAGTGAACTTCTCAGAAGATGTCTCCATGGCAAAATACAGAATGTGAGGCATTCAAAAACACCATTTGTAAACACAAACACCAAATGTTTCTTGCTACATTGTTGGTATCTTTCCAATATTCAATACATATTCTGTGATCGCTAACACGGATTCAGGATCTAGCAGAAGAAACTGCCGCTGGCGCAATAGTTGCAGATTTTTGCTAAAGCGTTCGATGTCGTTCGCCACGACCGGCTGGTACAGAAATTAATGAATTCAGACATCGATCCCAGGGTGGTGGCGTGGATTAGCAGGTTTCTGAGAGGCAGAAAAGTCCGAATTGGGCAAGAGTTGTCTTCCGGGGAAACGTTACGTCAGGAATATCGCAGGGGAGGGTCATCTGTCTGCGTCTTTGAACAACGCTAGCGGCTAAAATGTTTAGCCGATTTTCTCCAAACTGACATTCCCTGATCGATCTGACTGCTATCGCGGCCCCTTAGCAAATGCACCGTCTTCCCCTTGGATGGCACCGCCACAGCTGGACAAGCAGCTCAACTCCAAGAGGTGTAGTGAATAGTGAAAGGGGCGGGAGAGGGCAAGGAAGAGGAAGTTGCCTGTGAGAGCAGCCTCCAGACGGCGCATGAACTCAACGTAGCTGCCGAAAACCCTGTCACCGCCGGTACTCGTACCCTAGGCCACCCAGCTCGTCCGTTTATTCTTTGTTCTGGACACAAGGAAGGTATCATCAATTTCTTTTCTTCTTGGAATGAATTCGCTGTACCCTAGGGCTTTCTAGAGCCAAGTCCTTCACATAAACAATAGTTTCAAAAATCGTGAATATGGGTTCATAAAAGGAAAAGAAATAACAAAAAACATTAAATTTATTAAAGTATACAATTTAACTTCAACATACAAATACAGAGCATAAAGAATAGCTGAAAAGGAACATATTTCTCATAATTACATGAACATACGATTTCATTTATTTCTATCTTTCATAGTCTTAAGCACTAACATCTTAACAATAGTATAAAATATTTTTCATCGCACAATCTGAGTATGTTTTACTTACAATTTATAGTTGTACATGACCATTAAAACTCACTGCAAGGTACATTCAGTAAGGGTGCTGCTAAAATGCTGTTATTTACAGAATGTGAAATAGTTATAAAATACTTTTCTAATAATGAATGATTTTTTTCATTACCAAAATGGAATGAAACCTTTTTAAACATCATTTTACAAAATTATTTCGAAAAACGAAGATCAACAATAAATTTTTTTTTTAAATTAATCAAACAACTTTTGTTTTCAAACATTCATTTTAGCAACAAATCCATATCAGGAAAGGAACTATATTGAATTCCACAACGGATAGAAATGGTTTAGAAATATCTGGGCAACAACACCATTTAAATTTTGGTACTTTCCTTAATATTAAGGGAAGAACCATTAAAGAAATCAACAATTGAATTGTCATTGGCAATATAAAAAGCTGTGTGAACACCTCACTCTCTCTCTCTTTCTGAGAAATAAGTATTTCTAGAGATCCGAGCAGATCTACTGAGACCATGCAATAGCGCCTAAAATGCCCTAAACCAGTGGGCGGCTGATGCCAAGTACTTTGCCGTGCGCCCGGCCCCGGGCGCAAGGGCCGCTGCAGCGGGCCAAGCCCTCAACCCCACAAAGGACATTGGGCGCACGTGCCGGGCGGGTCTCATCTGGATTACATACGGAGCTTCATTACGAAAGGGAATAAAATAATAGGGTTCTAGTTACTCTCAGAAATGAAACAAAATACTTCACTTTCCTCAATACTAAATGCATAGATTAATCCTTTTGATCGGTTTTAGATGTCAGAAACATAACTTTTCATATCGAATGATTTTTGAATGCCTCACCTAATCATTTTGCGATATGTTTTAAGTACCTAAAACGACACTTTCGTCGGTCTAAAATCTCGATGTTTAGTAATAATACGTCGTCTAAAACGAAAGGATGTTCGCTCGACAAGTCATCGCGTCACAGCAATAGGATGGCACAAACATCGTTTCTCCCCTGAAAGGCGAGGAGGTGTAGCACATCTACGACGCAGGCACGAGCCGAAGACACCAAGAGCTGACTTCATCACGAATTACTGTTCTTGACGTTTTTCTCGTTAGCCTTGTTAGTTGTAACTAGACATCGGACACTGAAAACCTTCCGTTTTAGACGCCTAAAAACGCACCAACAGTTTTTAAAATAGAAACCGAAAAAGAAAAGAAAATTGGAAGGAAAAAAACGAATATGTCTCACTACACTTGCAGATATAATTAGACAATATCAAAAACAATATAACACGCGAGAATATTAGCCATTAGTTACGGTGTTCGTGACTAGGCTCAGTTGCTACACTTAGGATGCACACTGAGGTACTTCGCACTGTGTACAACGCAGACAACTGCGGGCAGAATGCAGACGCACCTGGCAGACATAGAAATGCTAATTCTGAGGAGAACATCTGGCACGGAAAAATATCAATGTTGGAAGTTGGGATCATCGCCTCGTCTTCTAAGACACGCGTGCTTTGCTTACCATACGAAACCGCGCTCAGCGCTCACCGAACCGCTCAAACGCCGCCGCCATTGAAATTTTATTTTTTTATTTGTGCAAAGAAATGAGATCTCCAGACAATGCAAGCTTCTCGGCTCCAAAAATTCATACTACGACGTGAAAACCCCTAATATCAGCTTCAGTCTACACAAAAAAAATGGGAATTCGGTACCAGTAGACAATTAATGGGTTTAGTACAACTAAAAAGTATTTAAACCAATATTTGTAAGCAAGACTAGAAAGAAAAATACATAAAATTTAAGGAAAAAAGAGTAGAAAGAAAAGAAAGGCAAATAAAAACTGGCCAGAATGTTTAATTTTGCATAATTCCTATACGTGTATTAATTGAATCTGTTTTCGTCGGAGGTGTAGTTATAACCGAGGCAGCAGAAGCGCTGCAACCTCGCGCGATCGCACAGCGCACTTGCTGCCCCACCATGCCACCCCACCCACAGCTAACGAACAGCCAACGCGGCCGACATACACATACACTTATGGACGTTACTTTACAACGCATTGCCAGATGGCTTTAAACAAGACAAGTCTGCACACAAATCTCTTCTGCTGCACAACTGTTTCTATACAATTAGAGACTATACTGACCATCAAATAGAAAAATGTTTATTTTAACAAAACAGTGATATATATATATATATTATAACGTCACCAATCAATTAGAATAATT
This sequence comes from Gryllus longicercus, assembly GCA_038098605.1. NCBI lineage: Eukaryota > Metazoa > Arthropoda > Insecta > Orthoptera > Gryllidae > Gryllus > Gryllus longicercus. The sequence goes on from JAZDUA010000776.1 coordinate 520,626, forward strand.
TTATTGTCGCGTCGCCAAGAATAACATAATTATTACATCTAATGATAGCTCCCGTCGAGGCAGAAGTGGGTCGAGAGACACTGCCTTTGTCGCGAAGGCCCTTTTGTCACGCAGCAGGGCTTGTCCCGACCGCATTCAGGCCCCTTTCAGAGGCGGACCCGTTTATTGCCCCTCATAAAAAACATACTGGCCCCCTGGCCGAAACCTTATCGAACAAAACACACCCTCGCGCCCCCTTTCTCCGCCGCCACCCGGGGAGGACCGATATCACAATTCTACCGAACCGTTGTACCATTAAAACAGAATAGATCAAAGTTTAGAGCAATGGACGAAAGAGTGAGTACAATTCTTTCCGAGAGTGTGATTAAAGTAGAAAACATCAAAACTTAGAGCAATGGATGATATCACAATTCTACCGAACCGTTGTAACATTAAAACTGAATAGATCAAAGTTTAGAGCAATGGACGATAGTGCAAATAGAATTTTTCGGAGAGTATGTTTAAAGTAGAAAACATCGATGCTTAGAGCAATGGACGATATCACAATTCTACCGAACCGTTGTACAATTAAAACAGAATAGATCAAAGTTTAAAGCAATGGACGATAGTGCGAGTACAATTCTTTCGGAGAGTGTGATTAAAATAGAAAAAAATTCTTAGAGCAATGGACGATATCACAATTCTACCGGAACGTTGTGCCATTAAAACTGAAGAGATCATAGTTTAGAGCAATGGACGATAGTGAGAGTACAATTCTTTCGGAGAGTGTGATTAAAGTAGAAAACATCAATGCTTAGAGCAACGGACGATAATCACAATTCTACCGGAACGTTGTGCCATTAAAACAGAATAGATCAAAGTTTAGAGCAATGGACGATAGTGCAAATACAATTTTACGGAGAGTATGATTAAAGTAGAAAACATCAATGCTTAGAGCAATGGACGATATCACAATTCTACCGGAACGTTGTGCCATTAAAACAGAATAGATCAAAGTTTAGAGCAATGGACGATAGTGAGAGTACAATTCTTTCGGAGAGTGTGATTAAAGTAGAAAACATCAATGCTTAGAGCAACGGACGATAATCACAATTCTACCGGAACGTTGTGCCATTAAAACTGTCAAACACATGCGAAAACACAACAATCTGAATGAAAATGTTAATAATTAGAAAAAATAACATACGTTTGAAACTAACAAATTATATGCGTATTAGGATATGCATATTTTCCAACATAAACCGCAGATCTGGAAGAGCGTACAGAACCGTAAGGTCCAAATGTCATGTTACTGTGTGTGTGCGCGCGCACGCAATGTATTTGTTTTATGGTACTTAGGGTCTTGTTAGGCCTGATTAAATGATCATTTTAACTAATTTTAACTTTTATTTTAACTATTGGACAAACTGGAGACATGGATTATCACAAAATGCAAATACGCTAATAGATTGAATTTTCCTTACAAGTATATTGTGATGAAAGCTGTTTGATTCAATAATTCAAATATATATACATACACACACACGCATATATATATATATATATATATATATATATATATATATATATATATATATATGACTTATGAACAGTTACAATTAGTTGAGTATCGCTACAAGGACATCATTTACTGAACCCAGATGACTAGGTTTGCGCACCAGCCCTACCAAATATTTTTTTGCAATTGTGAAACCCTTTTTTGAGTTCAGGGGTTTTTTATTTATTTATTTATACAATGGACAGGCATTTACTTGATAATGCCTGCACTCAATTGTAGCATATTTGTAGTACTCAATTGCAGTACAATTGAATTGTTTATTTCAGGAATCCGTCAAACATCAAAATTTAAAATGCACATTAGTGATGGATTATTGTTCCCAAAGGATAGGCAGAGTGTTTAGTGCATATTTATATAAAAAAAATGTTCATTTATAAACTGCTTTAGTAAATGAAAATATTTTGGATACAGAAAAATCGGACGACTTTCTCAAGGGTTTTTTCAAATTAAGGAATTTGGCGTTTGACGGTTTGCTGAAATAAACGATTCAATTGTTGTAATGTTTTTCTTCAATTTTTTTATAAGATTTCTGTAAGAAATTGAAAACCATTGTTATTGAGTATCAAAACCGTTTTTCATTTAAACTTTTGAAATTGCTTATAGCATTGTATTGTATGCTTTAAGAAGAACTACACAAATTGTGTTAAAATTAGCAGTTTTGAGGAACGTATTACAATATTCAATTAATATGTAATTTTTTTGAAAATTTAATCAAAATTATCTGGCAATTTCATCAGCTGGCAATGTAAGGTTTAGAGCAATGGACGATAGTGCAAGTACAATTCTTTCGGAGAGTGTGATTAAAGTAGAAAACAATGCTTAGAGCAATGGACGATATCACAATTCTATCGGAACGTTGTGCCATTAAAACTGAAGAGATCATAGTTTAGAGCAATGGACGATAGTGCGAGTACAATTCTTTCGGAAAGTATGATTAAAGTAGAAAAGATCAATGCTTATGGCAATGGACGATATCACAATTCTACCGGAACGTTGTGCCATTAAAACAGAATAGATCAAAGTTTAGAGCAATGGACGATAGTGAGAGTACAATTCTTTCGGAGAGTGTGATTAAAGTAGAAAACATCAATGCTTAGAGCAACGGACGATATCACAATTCTACCGGAACGTTGTGCCATTAAAACTGAAGAGATCAAAACATGAGCAATGGACTATACCTTTACATTTCTTCCGGAGAGTATGATTAAAGTAGAAAACATCAATGCTTAGAGCAATGGACTATATTACAAATCTACCGGAGAGTTGTATTATTAAAACTGAAGAGATCAAAGTTTAGAGCAATGGACGATAGTGCAAATACAATTTTACGGAGAGTAGGGTTAAAGTAGAAAACATCAATGCTTAGAGCAATGGACGATATCACAATTCTACCGAACCGTTGTAACATTAAAACTGAATAGATCAAAGTTTAGAGCAATGGCTTCTCTTGAAGAGTACTCACTTCATCCTGGAGTAACTCAATCTTTTTTTGTTTCTCTCCATTTTCCATCTTCATTTCATGTAACAAATCTGAAGCATTAGAAAAGGAAATTTCAAAACTTGAAGAGTATGTTGAATGTTTATAGAATATATTTATTCCGAAACCAGGAAGACTTGGAAAAAATGGATCGATTGGTGGACAAAAGACCCCAAATATAAACCACCACCTCCTCCTAAAGAGCGACAGTACCGGAGGAACAGTACCGTATGTACCTTTGATTTAGTTGCTCTCAGAATATGTTGTAAAGGACCCCTCACTGCTTTTACTTCTTCACACATAAGTGTGTCTGAATGCAATACTATATTCAAAGAAAGGATTTCCCCAAAATGGGTGTTTCTATTGTTCATAATAAAGCTTTAAATTCAGAGAGAAAAAACAACCAAAAATTCATTCACACACCTTGTAAATATTGACCAGAAAAAGTGTTATGCAACCTATCAAAATTTCAAATCGTTATATTTCGTATTATTTTTTCAAGTTATATAAAGTAATATGGTAATAGTTGGAAATAGAGCAATAATTGCACCAAAACAAGGCCGCAACCATCCGTCTGTCCTTTAAAAAAAAGAGATCAAACCCTACATCAATGGCCGTTAGTACATTTCTTTCGGAGAGTATGATTAAAGTAGAAAACATCAAAACTTAAAGCAATGGACGATATTACAAAACTACCGGAAAGTTGTACCATTAAAACTGAATAGATCTCAGTTTATAGCAATGGACGAGAGTTTGAGTACAATTCTTTCGGAGAGTGTGATTAAAGTAGAAAACATCAAAACTTAGAGCAATGGACGATATCACAATTCTACCGAACCGTTGTAACATTAAAACAGAATAGATCAAAGTTTAGAGCAATGGACGATAGTGTGAGTACAATTCTTTCGGAGAGTGTGTTTAAAGTACAAAACATCAAAACTTAGAGCAATGGACGATATCACAATTCTACCGAACCGTTGTACCACTAAAACTAAAGAGACCAAAGTTTAGAGCAATGGACGATAGTGCGCGTACCTATCTTTCGGAGAGTATGATTAAAGTAGAAAACATCAATGCTTAGAGCAATGGACTATATTACAAATCTACCGGAAAGTTGTACCATTAAAACAGAATAGATCAAAGTTTAGAGCAATGGACGATAGTGCGAGTACAATTCTTTCGGAGAGTGTGATTAAAGTAGAAAACATCAATGCTTAGAGCAACGGACGATATCACAATTCTACCGAACCGTTGTACCATTAAAACAGAATAGATCAAAGTTTAGAGCAATTGACGATAAGTGCGAGTACAATTCTTTCGGAGAGTGTGATTAAAGTAGAAAACAATTCTTAGAGCAATGGACGATATCACAATTCTACCGGAACGTTGTGCCATTAAAACTGAAGAGATCATAGTTTAGAGCAATGGACGATAGTGCGAGTAAAATTCTTTCGGAGAGTGTGATTAAAGTAGAAAACAACAATGCTCAGAGCAACGGACGATATCACAATTCTACCGGAACGTTGTGCCATTAAAACTGAAGAGATCAAAACAAGAGCAATGGACTATACCTTTACATTTCTTCCGGAGAGTATGATTAAAGTAGAAAACATCAATGCTTAGAGCAATGGACTATATTACAAATCTACCGGAAAGTTGTATTATTAAAACTGAAGAGATCAAAGTTTAGAGCAATGGACGATAGTACAAATACAATTTTACGGAGAGTATGATTAAAGTAGAAAAGATCAATGCTTATGGCAATGGACGATATCACAATTCTACCGGAACGTTGTGCCATTAAAACAGAATAGATCAAAGTTTAGAGCAATGGACGATAGTGAGAGTACAATTCTTTCGGAGAGTGTGATTAAAGTAGAAAACATCAATGCTTAGAGCAACGGACGATATCACAATTCTACCGGAACGTTGTGCCATTAAAACTGAAGAGATCAAAACAAGAGCAATGGACTATACCTTTACATTTCTTCCGGAGAGTATGATTAAAGTAGAAAACATCAATGCTTAGAGCAATGGACTATATTACAAATCTACCGGAAAGTTGTATTATTAAAACTGAAGAGATCAGAGTTTAGAGCAATGGACGATAGTGCAAATACAATTTTACGGAGAGTATGATTAAAGTAGAAAAGATCAATGCTTATGGCAATGGACGATATCACAATTCTACCGGAACGTTGTGCCATTAAAACAGAATAGATCAAAGTTTAGAGCAATGGACGATAGTGAGAGTACAATTCTTTCGGAGAGTGTGATTAAAGTAGAAAACATCAATGCTTAGAGCAACGGACGATAATCACAATTCTACCGGAACGTTGTGCCATTAAAACTGTCAAACACATGCGAAAACACAACAATCTGAATGAAAATGTTAATAATTAGAAAAAATAACATGCGTTTGAAACTAACAAATTATATGCGTATTAGGATATGCATATTTTCCAACATAAACCGCAGATCTGGAAGAGCGTACAGAACCGTAAGGTCCAAATGTCATGTTACTGTGTGTGTGCGCGCGCACGCAATGTATTTGTTTTATGGTACTTAGGGTCTTGTTAGGCCTGATTAAATGATCATTTTAACTAAATTTAACTTTTATTTTAACTATTCATTTTAACTATTGGACAAACTGGAGACATGGATTATCACAAAATGCAAATACGCTAATAGATTGAATTTTCCTTACAAGTATATTGTGATGAAAGCTGTTTGATTGAATAATTCAAATATATATACATACACACACACGCATATATATATATATATATATATATATATATATATATATATATATATATATATGACTTATGAACAGTTACAATTAGTTGAGTATCGCTACAAGGACATCATTTACTGAACCCAGATGACTAGGTTTGCGCACCAGCCCTACCAAATATTTTTTTGCAATTGTGAAACCCTTTTTTGAGTTCAGGGGTTTTTTATTTATTTATTTATACAATGGACAGGCATTTACTTGATAATGCCTGCACTCAATTGTAGCATATTTGTAGTACTCAATTGCAGTACAATTGAATTGTTTATTTCAGGAATCCGTCAAACATCAAAATTTAAAATGCACATTAGTGATGGATTATTGTTCCCAAAGGATAGGCAGAGTGTTTAGTGCATATTTATATAAAAAAATGTTCATTTATAAACTGCTTTAGTAAATGAAAATATTTTGGATACAGAAAAATCGGACGAATTTCTCAAGGGTTTTTTCAAATTAAGGAATTTGGCGTTTGACGGTTTGCTGAAATAAACGATTCAATTGTTGTAATGTTTTTCTTCAATTTTTTTATTAGATTTCTGTAAGGAATTGAAAACCATTGTTATTGAGTATCAAAACCGTTTTTCATTTAAACTTTTGAAATTGCTTATAGCATTGTATTGTATGCTTTAAGAAGAACTACACAAATTGTGTTAAAATTAGCAGTTTTGAGGAACGTATTACAATATTCAATTAATATGTAATTTTTTCGAAAATTTAATCAAAATTATCTGGCAATTTCATCAGCTGGCAATGTAAGGTTTAGAGCAATGGACGATAGTGCAAGTACAATTCTTTCGGAGAGTGTGATTAAAGTAGAAAACAATGCTTAGAGCAATGGACGATATCACAATTCTACCGGAACGTTGTGCCATTAAAAGTGAAGAGATCATAGTTTAGAGCAATGGACGATAGTGCGAGTACAATTCTTTCGGAAAGTATGATTAAAGTAGAAAAGATCAATGCTTATGGCAATGGACGGTATCACAATTCTACCGGAACGTTGTGCCATTAAAACAGAATAGATCAAAGTTTAGAGCAATGGACGATAGTGAGAGTACAATTCTTTCGGAGAGTGTGATTAAAGTAGAAAACATCAATGCTTAGAGCCACGGACGATATCACAATTCTACCGGAACGTTGTGCCATTAAAACTGAAGAGATCAAAACATGAGCAAAGGACTATACCTTTACATTTCTTCCGGAGAGTATGATAAAAGTAGAAAACATCAATGCTTAGAGCAATGGACTATATTACAAATCTACCGGAGAGTTGTATTATTAAAACTGAAGAGATCAAAGTTTAGAGCAATGGACGATAGTGCAAATACAATTTTACGGAGAGTAGGGTTAAAGTAGAAAACATCAATGCTTAGAGCAATGGACGATATCACAATTCTACCGAACCGTTGTAACATTAAAACTGAATAGATCAAAGTTTAGAGCAATGGCTTCTCTTGAAGAGTACTCACTTCATCCTGGAGTAACTCAATCTTTTTTTGTTTCTCTCCATTTTCCATCTTCATTTCATGTAACAAATCTGAAGCATTAGAAAAGGAAATTTCAAAACTTGAAGAGTATGTTGAATGTTTATAGAATATATTTATTCCGAAACCAGGAAGACTTGGAAAAAATGGATCGATTGGTGGACAAAAGACCCCAAATATAAACCACCACCTCCTCCTAAAGAGCGACAGTACCGGAGGAACAGTACCGTATGTACCTTTGATTTAGTTGCTCTCAGAATATGTTGTAAAGGACCCCTCACTGCTTTTACTTCTTCACACATAAGTGTGTCTGAATGCAATACTATATTCAAAGAAAGGATTTCCCCAAAATGGGTGTTTCTATTGTTCATAATAAAGCTTTAAATTCAGAGAGAAAAAACAACCAAAAATTCATTCACACACCTTGTAAATATTGACCAGAAAAAGTGTTATGCAACCTATCAAAATTTCAAATCGTTATATTTCGTATTATTTTTTCAAGTTATATAAAGTAATATGGTAATAGTTGGAAATAGAGCAATAATTGCACCAAAACAAGGCCGCAACCATCCGTCTGTCCTTTAAAAAAAAGAGATCAAACCCTACATCAATGGCCGTTAGTACATTTCTTTCGGAGAGTATGATTAAAGTAGAAAACATCAAAACTTACAGCAATGGACGATATTACAAAACTACCGGAAAGTTGTACCATTAAAACTGAATAGATCTCAGTTTATAGCAATGGACGATAGTGTGAGTACAATTCTTTCGGAGAGTGTGATTAAAGTAGAAAACAACAATGCTTAGAGCAATGGACGATATCACAATTCTATCGAACGGTTGTAACATTAAAACTGAATAGATCAAAGTTTAGAGCAATGACTTCTCTTGAAGAGTACTCACTTCATCCTGGAGTAACTCAATCTTTTTTTTCTCTCCATTTTCCATCTTCATTTCATGTAACAAATCTGAAGCTTTAGAAAAGGAAATTTCAAAACTTGAAGAGTATGTTGAATGTTTGTAGAATATATTTATTCAGAAACACAAAAGACATGGAAAAAATAGATCGATTGGTGGACAAAAGACCCCAACAATAAACCACCACCTCCTCCTAAAGAGCGACAGTACCGGAGGAACAGTACCGTATGTACCTTTGATTTAGTTGCTCTCAGAATATGTTGTAAAGGACCCCTCACTGTTTTTACTTCCTCACACATAAGTGTGTCTGAATGCAATACTATATTCAAAGAAAGGATTTCCCCAAAATGGGTATTTCTGAATGATAATTTTCCAAAATTACCTGAGAAAGAACTATCCACTCTAGAGTTATCTATAAACTTTTTATAAGGATGTACTGAATTATTTATTTCAAGTGCCATCTCACCTGTTAATATTACATTACAGCTGTAAGTTGTAGGAATTCTCTCAAGTTGTACTGTACTCAGAAATTGGCATAATTATTGGAAAGTATATAACGGAGTATGCAGAGTAATGTCTGTGATGGGAATATACCAGATGTGTGTATTGTTTAGTTTTGTACGTGTGCGGGTGAGTAGAATAGTGGTTGGCACACACAAATATGTTGCAAAATAAAATTGGTCAGCCAATCCATGCAGATTCAAAATTGGAAAACAAAATGGTATTATAGTTATCAGGAATCTGTATTACTAATTTCTAATGCTCACAGTAATTGAAAGAAAATTATGCAGCCTTCATTCTTTTGAGAAGTGTCTATTGTTCTGTTAGATATTAAGGAACTTGGGGAGAAAAGATATTAACTTATTCTTCAGCCCTTTGCTCTCAGATATGTTTGATAACCTATACATCCTACAGGTCAGAAGGTGTCTGCAAGATGACATGGTATTGATGGCTCTCAGCTGGAAGCTTTCAGGAAGAAGGGGGTTGCCTGTCAGGTCAGAAGGCATATCTCAGATGATGGCATCCATTCTCTGATCCAGTCTGAGAGCATCAGCTTTTGCTTTTCGTTCATATTTTTAGATGAGAGCTCCATCCAACAATGAAACAGCATCGTGAATCAAAAATAGTTAGTCTTTTGAAATACTAGGAGCGCTATGTGAATGAAAATGTTTTGCCACAATGTTTCACTACAGTATGGTAGTATGTAGCTGCATCTAAATGCAGACAGGACAGTTTGGAGTACTTGGATATACAGGAAATGTAAAATGATTTCTGTATATTCTGCTTAATAAAATTTAAAACAATAATTTTCTTGCATTGAATAGAGTTGTTTATTTCCGAAATTATACAACCAATAAATTTAATTACAAAAGTGCATCAATTTGGAACAGGATTTTCAAAATCGAAGAATATATACTGTCATTTTTTGAATGTATTATTTGAATGTTTAGTTCACTGTGAAGTTATAGCAAAGCTAATAACAAACTAGTTGAATACTGTTTAAAATATAATTCCCGTTGAATAAAATGTTAAGCTTCTGTATGTGAGGCCGTGAAACAAGGCTGAAGTACTAAGTTCACAAACTCTGAGTTAACATGCCATTTTTGTGTGTTCTCAGAGAGATCCCCTCCGACCTGTAGGATAAACATGCTTCCTTTTGGCACATGACCTGAGAAAACAATTCAAAATGTCATCTCAGACATGCCTTACGAGGACAGAGGGTTTATTTTTTTCCAATGAGTACTGAAATTGATAGATAACTATGCAGCAATCAGCCTTTTCAGAGGTGTCTGCGCTTTCATTAAATACAAATGAACTGGAGAAAAATACAAAAAACATCAATATTAGTAATTTTTCAACACCACAGAAATTGAAACAAAACTGTGCAGCCTCTGGCCTTGTGAAAGGTATTTATTGTTTTGTTAGATGCCCAGAAATTCGGGAAGCATCAATAAACAATGAAACAGATTAAATTTTTATTCAAAAACTCCAAGTAATCTACCGGAAAGTTGTACCATTAAAACAGAATAGATCAAAGTTTAGAGCAATGGACGATAGTGTGAGTACAATTCTTTCGGAGAGTGTGATTAAAGTAGAAAACATCAATGCTTAGAGCAACGGACGATATCACAATTCTACCGAACCGTTGTACCATTAAAACAGAATAGATCAAAGTTTAGAGCAATTGACGATAAGTGCGAGTACAATTCTTTCGGAGAGTGTGATTAAAGTAGAAAAGATCAATGCTGATGGCAATGGACGATATCACAATTCTACCGGAACGTTGTGCCATTAAAACAGAATAGATCAAAGTTTAGAGCAATGGACGATAGTGAGAGTACAATTCTTTCGGAGAGTGTGATTAAAGTAGAAAACAACAATGCTTAGAGCAATGGACGATATCACAATTCTATCGAACGGTTGTAACATTAAAACTGAATAGATCAAAGTTTAGAGCAATGACTTCTCTTGAAGAGTACTCACTTCATCCTGGAGTAACTCAATCTTTTTTTTCTCTCCATTTTCCATCTTCATTTCATGTAACAAATCTGAAGCTTTAGAAAAGGAAATTTCAAAACTTGAAGAGTATGTTGAATGTTTGTAGAATATATTTATTCAGAAACACAAAAGACATGGAAAAAATAGATCGATTGGTGGACAAAAGACCCCAACAATAAACCACCACCTCCTCCTAAAGAGCGACAGTACCGGAGGAACAGTACCGTATGTACCTTTGATTTAGTTGCTCTCAGAATATGTTGTAAAGGACCCCTCACTGTTTTTACTTCCTCACACATAAGTGTGTCTGAATGCAATACTATATTCAAAGAAAGGATTTCCCCAAAATGGGTATTTCTGAATGATAATTTTCCAAAATTACCTGAGAAAGAACTATCCACTCTAGAGTTATCTATAAACTTTTTATAAGGATGTACTGAATTATTTATTTCAAGTGCCATCTCACCTGTTAATATTACATTACAGCTGTAAGTTGTAGGAATTCTCTCAAGTTGTACTGTACTCAGAAATTGGCATAATTATTGGAAAGTATATAACGGAGTATGCAGAGTAATGTCTGTGATGGGAATATACCAGATGTGTGTATTGTTTAGTTTTGTACGTGTGCGGGTGAGTAGAATAGTGGTTGGCACACACAAATATGTTGCAAAATAAAATTGGTCAGCCAATCCATGCAGATTCAAAATTGGAAAACAAAATGGTATTATAGTTATCAGGAATCTGTATTACTAATTTCTAATGCTCACAGTAATTGAAAGAAAATTATGCAGCCTTCATTCTTTTGAGAAGTGTCTATTGTTCTGTTAGATATTAAGGAACTTGGGGAGAAAAGATATTAACTTATTCTTCAGCCCTTTGCTCTCAGATATGTTTGATAACCTATACATCCTACAGGTCAGAAGGTGTCTGCAAGATGACATGGTATTGATGGCTCTCAGCTGGAAGCTTTCAGGAAGAAGGGGGTTGCCTGTCAGGTCAGAAGGCATATCTCAGATGATGGCATCCATTCTCTGATCCAGTCTGAGAGCATCAGCTTTTGCTTTTCGTTCATATTTTTAGATGAGAGCTCCATCCAACAATGAAACAGCATCGTGAATCAAAAATAGTTAGTCTTTTGAAATACTAGGAGCGCTATGTGAATGAAAATGTTTTGCCACAATGTTTCACTACAGTATGGTAGTATGTAGCTGCATCTAAATGCAGACAGGACAGTTTGGAGTACTTGGATATACAGGAAATGTAAAATGATTTCTGTATATTCTGCTTAATAAAATTTAAAACAATAATTTTCTTGCATTGAATAGAGTTGTTTATTTCCGAAATTATACAACCAATAAATTTAATTACAAAAGTGCATCAATTTGGAACAGGATTTTCAAAATCGAAGAATATATACTGTCATTTTTTTGAATGTATTATTTGAATGTTTAGTTCACTGTGAAGTTATAGCAAAGCTAATAACAAACTAGTTGAATACTGTTTAAAATATAATTCCCGTTGAATAAAATGTTAAGCTTCTGTATGTGAGGCCGTGAAACAAGGCTGAAGTACTAAGTTCACAAACTCTGAGTTAACATGCCATTTTTGTGTGTTCTCAGAGAGATCCCCTCCGACCTGTAGGATAAACATGCTTCCTTTTGGCACATGACCTGAGAAAACAATTCAAAATGTCATCTCAGACATGCCTTACGAGGACAGAGGGTTTATTTTTTTCCAATGAGTACTGAAATTGATAGATAACTATGCAGCAATCAGCCTTTTCAGAGGTGTCTGCGCTTTCATTAAATACAAATGAACTGGAGAAAAATACAAAAAACATCAATATTAGTAATTTTTCAACACCACAGAAATTGAAACAAAACTGTGCAGCCTCTGGCCTTGTGAAAGGTATTTATTGTTTTGTTAGATGCCCAGAAATTCGGGAAGCATCAATAAACAATGAAACAGATTAAATTTTTATTCAAAAACTCCAAGTAATCTACCGGAAAGTTGTACCATTAAAACAGAATAGATCAAAGTTTAGAGCAATGGACGATAGTGTGAGTACAATTCTTTCGGAGAGTGTGATTAAAGTAGAAAACATCAATGCTTAGAGCAACGGACGATATCACAATTCTACCGAACCGTTGTACCATTAAAACAGAATAGATCAAAGTTTAGAGCAATTGACGATAAGTGCGAGTACAATTCTTTCGGAGAGTGTGATTAAAGTAGCAAAGATCAATGCTTATGGCAATGGACGATATCACAATTCTACCGGAACGTTGTGCCATTAAAACAGAATAGATCAAAGTTTAGAGCAATGGACGATAGTGAGAGTACAATTCTTTCGGAGAGTGTGATTAAAGTAGAAAACAACAATGCTTAGAGCAATGGACGATATCACAATTCTATCGAACGGTTGTAACATTAAAACTGAATAGATCAAAGTTTAGAGCAATGACTTCTCTTGAAGAGTACTCACTTCATCCTGGAGTAACTCAATCTTTTTTTTCTCTCCATTTTCCATCTTCATTTCATGTAACAAATCTGAAGCATTAGAAAAGGAAATTTCAAAACTTGAAGAGTATGTTGAATGTTTGTAGAATATATTTATTCAGAAACACAAAAGACATGGAAAAAATAGATCGATTGGTGGACAAAAGACCCCAACAATAAACCACCACCTCCTCCTAAAGAGCGACAGTACCGGAGGAACAGTACCGTATGTACCTTTGATTTAGTTGCTCTCAGAATATGTTGTAAAGGACCCCTCACTGTTTTTACTTCCTCACACATAAGTGTGTCTGAATGCAATACTATATTCAAAGAAAGGATTTCCCCAAAATGGGTATTTCTGAATGATAATTTTCCAAAATTACCTGAGAAAGAACTATCCACTCTAGAGTTATCTATAAACTTTTTATAAGGATGTACTGAATTATTTATTTCAAGTGCCATCTCACCTGTTAATATTACATTACAGCTGTAAGTTGTAGGAATTCTCTCAAGTTGTACTGTACTCAGAAATTGGCATAATTATTGGAAAGTATATAACGGAGTATGCAGAGTAATGTCTGTGATGGGAATATACCAGATGTGTGTATTGTTTAGTTTTGTACGTGTGCGGGTGAGTAGAATAGTGGTTGGCACACACAAATATGTTGCAAAATAAAATTGGTCAGCCAATCCATGCAGATTCAAAATTGGAAAACAAAATGGTATTATAGTTATCAGGAATCTGTATTACTAATTTCTAATGCTCACAGTAATTGAAAGAAAATTATGCAGCCTTCATTCTTTTGAGAAGTGTCTATTGTTCTGTTAGATATTAAGGAACTTGGGGAGAAAAGATATTAACTTATTCTTCAGCCCTTTGCTCTCAGATATGTTTGATAACCTATACATCCTACAGGTCAGAAGGTGTCTGCAAGATGACATGGTATTGATGGCTCTCAGCTGGAAGCTTTCAGGAAGAAGGGGGTTGCCTGTCAGGTCAGAAGGCATATCTCAGATGATGGCATCCATTCTCTGATCCAGTCTGAGAGCATCAGCTTTTGCTTTTCGTTCATATTTTTAGATGAGAGCTCCATCCAACAATGAAACAGCATCGTGAATCAAAAATAGTTAGTCTTTTGAAATACTAGGAGCGCTATGTGAATGAAAATGTTTTGCCACAATGTTTCACTACAGTATGGTAGTATGTAGCTGCATCTAAATGCAGACAGGACAGTTTGGAGTACTTGGATATACAGGAAATGTAAAATGATTTCTGTATATTCTGCTTAATAAAATTTAAAACAATAATTTTCTTGCATTGAATAGAGTTGTTTATTTCCGAAATTATACAACCAATAAATTTAATTACAAAAGTGCATCAATTTGGAACAGGATTTTCAAAATCGAAGAATATATACTGTCATTTTTTGAATGTATTATTTGAATGTTTAGTTCACTGTGAAGTTATAGCAAAGCTAATAACAAACTAGTTGAATACTGTTTAAAATATAATTCCCGTTGAATAAAATGTTAAGCTTCTGTATGTGAGGCCGTGAAACAAGGCTGAAGTACTAAGTTCACAAACTCTGAGTTAACATGCCATTTTTGTGTGTTCTCAGAGAGATCCCCTCCGACCTGTAGGATAAACATGCTTCCTTTTGGCACATGACCTGAGAAAACAATTCAAAATGTCATCTCAGACATGCCTTACGAGGACAGAGGGTTTATTTTTTTCCAATGAGTACTGAAATTGATAGATAACTATGCAGCAATCAGCCTTTTCAGAGGTGTCTGCGCTTTCATTAAATACAAATGAACTGGAGAAAAATACAAAAAACATCAATATTAGTAATTTTTCAACACCACAGAAATTGAAACAAAACTGTGCAGCCTCTGGCCTTGTGAAAGGTATTTATTGTTTTGTTAGATGCCCAGAAATTCGGGAAGCATCAATAAACAATGAAACAGATTAAATTTTTATTCAAAAACTCCAAGTAATCTACCGGAAAGTTGTACCATTAAAACAGAATAGATCAAAGTTTAGAGCAATGGACGATAGTGTGAGTACAATTCTTTCGGAGAGTGTGATTAAAGTAGAAAACATCAATGCTTAGAGCAACGGACGATATCACAATTCTACCGAACCGTTGTACCATTAAAACAGAATAGATCAAAGTTTAGAGCAATTGACGATAAGTGCGAGTACAATTCTTTCGGAGAGTGTGATTAAAGTAGCAAAGATCAATGCTTATGGCAATGGACGATATCACAATTCTACCGGAACGTTGTGCCATTAAAACAGAATAGATCAAAGTTTAGAGCAATGGACGATAGTGAGAGTACAATTCTTTCGGAGAGTGTGATTAAAGTAGAAAACAACAATGCTTAGAGCAATGGACGATATCACAATTCTATCGAACGGTTGTAACATTAAAACTGAATAGATCAAAGTTTAGAGCAATGACTTCTCTTGAAGAGTACTCACTTCATCCTGGAGTAACTCAATCTTTTTTTTCTCTCCATTTTCCATCTTCATTTCATGTAACAAATCTGAAGCATTAGAAAAGGAAATTTCAAAACTTGAAGAGTATGTTGAATGTTTGTAGAATATATTTATTCAGAAACACAAAAGACATGGAAAAAATAGATCGATTGGTGGACAAAAGACCCCAACAATAAACCACCACCTCCTCCTAAAGAGCGACAGTACCGGAGGAACAGTACCGTATGTACCTTTGATTTAGTTGCTCTCAGAATATGTTGTAAAGGACCCCTCACTGTTTTTACTTCCTCACACATAAGTGTGTCTGAATGCAATACTATATTCAAAGAAAGGATTTCCCCAAAATGGGTATTTCTGAATGATAATTTTCCAAAATTACCTGAGAAAGAACTATCCACTCTAGAGTTATCTATAAACTTTTTATAAGGATGTACTGAATTATTTATTTCAAGTGCCATCTCACCTGTTAATATTACATTACAGCTGTAAGTTGTAGGAATTCTCTCAAGTTGTACTGTACTCAGAAATTGGCATAATTATTGGAAAGTATATAACGGAGTATGCAGAGTAATGTCTGTGATGGGAATATACCAGATGTGTGTATTGTTTAGTTTTGTACGTGTGCGGGTGAGTAGAATAGTGGTTGGCACACACAAATATGTTGCAAAATAAAATTGGTCAGCCAATCCATGCAGATTCAAAATTGGAAAACAAAATGGTATTATAGTTATCAGGAATCTGTATTACTAATTTCTAATGCTCACAGTAATTGAAAGAAAATTATGCAGCCTTCATTCTTTTGAGAAGTGTCTATTGTTCTGTTAGATATTAAGGAACTTGGGGAGAAAAGATATTAACTTATTCTTCAGCCCTTTGCTCTCAGATATGTTTGATAACCTATACATCCTACAGGTCAGAAGGTGTCTGCAAGATGACATGGTATTGATGGCTCTCAGCTGGAAGCTTTCAGGAAGAAGGGGGTTGCCTGTCAGGTCAGAAGGCATATCTCAGATGATGGCATCCATTCTCTGATCCAGTCTGAGAGCATCAGCTTTTGCTTTTCGTTCATATTATTAGATGAGAGCTCCATCCAACAATGAAACAGCATCGTGAATCAAAAATAGTTAGTCTTTTGAAATACTAGGAGCGCTATGTGAATGAAAATGTTTTGCCACAATGTTTCACTACAGTATGGTAGTATGTAGCTGCATCTAAATGCAGACAGGACAGTTTGGAGTACTTGGATATACAGGAAATGTAAAATGATTTCTGTATATTCTGCTTAATAAAATTTAAAACAATAATTTTCTTGCATTGAATAGAGTTGTTTATTTCCGAAATTATACAACCAATAAATTTAATTACAAAAGTGCATCAATTTGGAACAGGATTTTCAAAATCGAAGAATATATACTGTCATTTTTTTGAATGTATTATTTGAATGTTTAGTTCACTGTGAAGTTATAGCAAAGCTAATAACAAACTAGTTGAATACTGTTTAAAATATAATTCCCGTTGAATAAAATGTTAAGCTTCTGTATGTGAGGCCGTGAAACAAGGCTGAAGTACTAAGTTCACAAACTCTGAGTTAACATGCCATTTTTGTGTGTTCTCAGAGAGATCCCCTCCGACCTGTAGGATAAACATGCTTCCTTTTGGCACATGACCTGAGAAAACAATTCAAAATGTCATCTCAGACATGCCTTACGAGGACAGAGGGTTTATTTTTTTCCAATGAGTACTGAAATTGATAGATAACTATGCAGCAATCAGCCTTTTCAGAGGTGTCTGCGCTTTCATTAAATACAAATGAACTGGAGAAAAATACAAAAAACATCAATATTAGTAATTTTTCAACACCACAGAAATTGAAACAAAACTGTGCAGCCTCTGGCCTTGTGAAAGGTATTTATTGTTTTGTTAGATGCCCAGAAATTCGGGAAGCATCAATAAACAATGAAACAGATTAAATTTTTATTCAAAAACTCCAAGTAATCTACCGGAAAGTTGTACCATTAAAACAGAATAGATCAAAGTTTAGAGCAATGGACGATAGTGTGAGTACAATTCTTTCGGAGAGTGTGATTAAAGTAGAAAACATCAATGCTTAGAGCAACGGACGATATCACAATTCTACCGAACCGTTGTACCATTAAAACAGAATAGATCAAAGTTTAGAGCAATTGACGATAAGTGCGAGTACAATTCTTTCGGAGAGTGTGATTAAAGTAGCAAAGATCAATGCTTATGGCAATGGACGATATCACAATTCTACCGGAACGTTGTGCCATTAAAACAGAATAGATCAAAGTTTAGAGCAATGGACGATAGTGAGAGTACAATTCTTTCGGAGAGTGTGATTAAAGTAGAAAACAACAATGCTTAGAGCAATGGACGATATCACAATTCTATCGAACGGTTGTAACATTAAAACTGAATAGATCAAAGTTTAGAGCAATGACTTCTCTTGAAGAGTACTCACTTCATCCTGGAGTAACTCAATCTTTTTTTTCTCTCCATTTTCCATCTTCATTTCATGTAACAAATCTGAAGCATTAGAAAAGGAAATTTCAAAACTTGAAGAGTATGTTGAATGTTTGTAGAATATATTTATTCAGAAACACAAAAGACATGGAAAAAATAGATCGATTGGTGGACAAAAGACCCCAACAATAAACCACCACCTCCTCCTAAAGAGCGACAGTACCGGAGGAACAGTACCGTATGTACCTTTGATTTAGTTGCTCTCAGAATATGTTGTAAAGGACCCCTCACTGTTTTTACTTCCTCACACATAAGTGTGTCTGAATGCAATACTATATTCAAAGAAAGGATTTCCCCAAAATGGGTATTTCTGAATGATAATTTTCCAAAATTACCTGAGAAAGAACTATCCACTCTAGAGTTATCTATAAACTTTTTATAAGGATGTACTGAATTATTTATTTCAAGTGCCATCTCACCTGTTAATATTACATTACAGCTGTAAGTTGTAGGAATTCTCTCAAGTTGTACTGTACTCAGAAATTGGCATAATTATTGGAAAGTATATAACGGAGTATGCAGAGTAATGTCTGTGATGGGAATATACCAGATGTGTGTATTGTTTAGTTTTGTACGTGTGCGGGTGAGTAGAATAGTGGTTGGCACACACAAATATGTTGCAAAATAAAATTGGTCAGCCAATCCATGCAGATTCAAAATTGGAAAACAAAATGGTATTATAGTTATCAGGAATCTGTATTACTAATTTCTAATGCTCACAGTAATTGAAAGAAAATTATGCAGCCTTCATTCTTTTGAGAAGTGTCTATTGTTCTGTTAGATATTAAGGAACTTGGGGAGAAAAGATATTAACTTATTCTTCAGCCCTTTGCTCTCAGATATGTTTGATAACCTATACATCCTACAGGTCAGAAGGTGTCTGCAAGATGACATGGTATTGATGGCTCTCAGCTGGAAGCTTTCAGGAAGAAGGGGGTTGCCTGTCAGGTCAGAAGGCATATCTCAGATGATGGCATCCATTCTCTGATCCAGTCTGAGAGCATCAGCTTTTGCTTTTCGTTCATATTTTTAGATGAGAGCTCCATCCAACAATGAAACAGCATCGTGAATCAAAAATAGTTAGTCTTTTGAAATACTAGGAGCGCTATGTGAATGAAAATGTTTTGCCACAATGTTTCACTACAGTATGGTAGTATGTAGCTGCATCTAAATGCAGACAGGACAGTTTGGAGTACTTGGATATACAGGAAATGTAAAATGATTTCTGTATATTCTGCTTAATAAAATTTAAAACAATAATTTTCTTGCATTGAATAGAGTTGTTTATTTCCGAAATTATACAACCAATAAATTTAATTACAAAAGTGCATCAATTTGGAACAGGATTTTCAAAATCGAAGAATATATACTGTCATTTTTTGAATGTATTATTTGAATGTTTAGTTCACTGTGAAGTTATAGCAAAGCTAATAACAAACTAGTTGAATACTGTTTAAAATATAATTCCCGTTGAATAAAATGTTAAGCTTCTGTATGTGAGGCCGTGAAACAAGGCTGAAGTACTAAGTTCACAAACTCTGAGTTAACATGCCATTTTTGTGTGTTCTCAGAGAGATCCCCTCCGACCTGTAGGATAAACATGCTTCCTTTTGGCACATGACCTGAGAAAACAATTCAAAATGTCATCTCAGACATGCCTTACGAGGACAGAGGGTTTATTTTTTTCCAATGAGTACTGAAATTGATAGATAACTATGCAGCAATCAGCCTTTTCAGAGGTGTCTGCGCTTTCATTAAATACAAATGAACTGGAGAAAAATACAAAAAACATCAATATTAGTAATTTTTCAACACCACAGAAATTGAAACAAAACTGTGCAGCCTCTGGCCTTGTGAAAGGTATTTATTGTTTTGTTAGATGCCCAGAAATTCGGGAAGCATCAATAAACAATGAAACAGATTAAATTTTTATTCAAAAACTCCAAGTAATCTACCGGAAAGTTGTACCATTAAAACAGAATAGATCAAAGTTTAGAGCAATGGACGATAGTGTGAGTACAATTCTTTCGGAGAGTGTGATTAAAGTAGAAAACATCAATGCTTAGAGCAACGGACGATATCACAATTCTACCGAACCGTTGTACCATTAAAACAGAATAGATCAAAGTTTAGAGCAATTGACGATAAGTGCAAGTACAATTCTTTCGGAGAGTGTGATTAAAGTAGAAAAGATCAATGCTGATGGCAATGGACGATATCACAATTCTACCGGAACGTTGTGCCATTAAAACAGAATAGATCAAAGTTTAGAGCAATGGACGATAGTGAGAGTACAATTCTTTCGGAGAGTGTGATTAAAGTAGAAAACAACAATGCTTAGAGCAATGGACGATATCACAATTCTATCGAACGGTTGTAACATTAAAACTGAATAGATCAAAGTTTAGAGCAATGACTTCTCTTGAAGAGTACTCACTTCATCCTGGAGTAACTCAATCTTTTTTTTCTCTCCATTTTCCATCTTCATTTCATGTAACAAATCTGAAGCTTTAGAAAAGGAAATTTCAAAACTTGAAGAGTATGTTGAATGTTTGTAGAATATATTTATTCAGAAACACAAAAGACATGGAAAAAATAGATCGATTGGTGGACAAAAGACCCCAACAATAAACCACCACCTCCTCCTAAAGAGCGACAGTACCGGAGGAACAGTACCGTATGTACCTTTGATTTAGTTGCTCTCAGAATATGTTGTAAAGGACCCCTCACTGTTTTTACTTCCTCACACACAAGTGTGTCTGAATGCAATACTATATTCAAAGAAAGGATTTCCCCAAAATGGGTATTTCTGAATGATAATTTTCCAAAATTACCTGAGAAAGAACTATCCACTCTAGAGTTGTCTATAAACTTTTTATAAGGATGTACTGAATTATTTATTTCAAGTGCCATCTCACCTGTTAATATTACATTACAGCTGTAAGTTGTAGGAATTCTCTCAAGTTGTACTGTACTCAGAAATTGGCATAATTATTGGAAAGTATATAACGGAGTATGCAGAGTAATGTCTGTGATGGGAATATACCAGATGTGTGTATTGTTTAGTTTTGTACGTGTGCGGGTGAGTAGAATAGTGGTTGGCACACACAAATATGTTGCAAAATAAAATTGGTCAGCCAATCCATGCAGATTCAAAATTGGAAAACAAAATGGTATTATAGTTATCAGGAATCTGTATTACTAATTTCTAATGCTCACAGTAATTGAAAGAAAATTATGCAGCCTTCATTCTTTTGAGAAGTGTCTATTGTTCTGTTAGATATTAAGGAACTTGGGGAGAAAAGATATTAACTTATTCTTCAGCCCTTTGCTCTCAGATATGTTTGATAACCTATACATCCTACAGGTCAGAAGGTGTCTGCAAGATGACATGGTATTGATGGCTCT
This sequence comes from Gryllus longicercus, assembly GCA_038098605.1. Lineage (NCBI taxonomy): Eukaryota > Metazoa > Arthropoda > Insecta > Orthoptera > Gryllidae > Gryllus > Gryllus longicercus. Next base: position 542,310 of record JAZDUA010000776.1, read on the forward strand.
CAGCTGGAAGCTTTCAGGAAGAAGGGGGTTGCCTGTCAGGTCAGAAGGCATATCTCAGATGATGGCATCCATTCTCTGATCCAGTCTGAGAGCATCAGCTTTTGCTTTTCGTTCATATTTTTAGATGAGAGCTCCATCCAACAATGAAACAGCATCGTGAATCAAAAATAGTTAGTCTTTTGAAATACTAGGAGCGCTATGTGAATGAAAATGTTTTGCCACAATGTTTCACTACAGTATGGTAGTATGTAGCTGCATCTAAATGCAGACAGGACAGTTTGGAGTACTTGGATATACAGGAAATGTAAAATGATTTCTGTATATTCTGCTTAATAAAATTTAAAACAATAATTTTCTTGCATTGAATAGAGTTGTTTATTTCCGAAATTATACAACCAATAAATTTAATTACAAAAGTGCATCAATTTGGAACAGGATTTTCAAAATCGAAGAATATATACTGTCATTTTTTGAATGTATTATTTGAATGTTTAGTTCACTGTGAAGTTATAGCAAAGCTAATAACAAACTAGTTGAATACTGTTTAAAATATAATTCCCGTTGAATAAAATGTTAAGCTTCTGTATGTGAGGCCGTGAAACAAGGCTGAAGTACTAAGTTCACAAACTCTGAGTTAACATGCCATTTTTGTGTGTTCTCAGAGAGATCCCCTCCGACCTGTAGGATAAACATGCTTCCTTTTGGCACATGACCTGAGAAAACAATTCAAAATGTCATCTCAGACATGCCTTACGAGGACAGAGGGTTTATTTTTTTCCAATGAGTACTGAAATTGATAGATAACTATGCAGCAATCAGCCTTTTCAGAGGTGTCTGCGCTTTCATTAAATACAAATGAACTGGAGAAAAATACAAAAAACATCAATATTAGTAATTTTTCAACACCACAGAAATTGAAACAAAACTGTGCAGCCTCTGGCCTTGTGAAAGGTATTTATTGTTTTGTTAGATGCCCAGAAATTCGGGAAGCATCAATAAACAATGAAACAGATTAAATTTTTATTCAAAAACTCCAAGTAATCTACCGGAAAGTTGTACCATTAAAACAGAATAGATCAAAGTTTAGAGCAATGGACGATAGTGTGAGTACAATTCTTTCGGAGAGTGTGATTAAAGTAGAAAACATCAATGCTTAGAGCAACGGACGATATCACAATTCTACCGAACCGTTGTACCATTAAAACAGAATAGATCAAAGTTTAGAGCAATTGACGATAAGTGCAAGTACAATTCTTTCGGAGAGTGTGATTAAAGTAGAAAAGATCAATGCTGATGGCAATGGACGATATCACAATTCTACCGGAACGTTGTGCCATTAAAACAGAATAGATCAAAGTTTAGAGCAATGGACGATAGTGAGAGTACAATTCTTTCGGAGAGTGTGATTAAAGTAGAAAACAACAATGCTTAGAGCAATGGACGATATCACAATTCTATCGAACGGTTGTAACATTAAAACTGAATAGATCAAAGTTTAGAGCAATGACTTCTCTTGAAGAGTACTCACTTCATCCTGGAGTAACTCAATCTTTTTTTTCTCTCCATTTTCCATCTTCATTTCATGTAACAAATCTGAAGCTTTAGAAAAGGAAATTTCAAAACTTGAAGAGTATGTTGAATGTTTGTAGAATATATTTATTCAGAAACACAAAAGACATGGAAAAAATAGATCGATTGGTGGACAAAAGACCCCAACAATAAACCACCACCTCCTCCTAAAGAGCGACAGTACCGGAGGAACAGTACCGTATGTACCTTTGATTTAGTTGCTCTCAGAATATGTTGTAAAGGACCCCTCACTGTTTTTACTTCCTCACACACAAGTGTGTCTGAATGCAATACTATATTCAAAGAAAGGATTTCCCCAAAATGGGTATTTCTGAATGATAATTTTCCAAAATTACCTGAGAAAGAACTATCCACTCTAGAGTTGTCTATAAACTTTTTATAAGGATGTACTGAATTATTTATTTCAAGTGCCATCTCACCTGTTAATATTACATTACAGCTGTAAGTTGTAGGAATTCTCTCAAGTTGTACTGTACTCAGAAATTGGCATAATTATTGGAAAGTATATAACGGAGTATGCAGAGTAATGTCTGTGATGGGAATATACCAGATGTGTGTATTGTTTAGTTTTGTACGTGTGCGGGTGAGTAGAATAGTGGTTGGCACACACAAATATGTTGCAAAATAAAATTGGTCAGCCAATCCATGCAGATTCAAAATTGGAAAACAAAATGGTATTATAGTTATCAGGAATCTGTATTACTAATTTCTAATGCTCACAGTAATTGAAAGAAAATTATGCAGCCTTCATTCTTTTGAGAAGTGTCTATTGTTCTGTTAGATATTAAGGAACTTGGGGAGAAAAGATATTAACTTATTCTTCAGCCCTTTGCTCTCAGATATGTTTGATAACCTATACATCCTACAGGTCAGAAGGTGTCTGCAAGATGACATGGTATTGATGGCTCTCAGCTGGAAGCTTTCAGGAAGAAGGGGGTTGCCTGTCAGGTCAGAAGGCATATCTCAGATGATGGCATCCATTCTCTGATCCAGTCTGAGAGCATCAGCTTTTGCTTTTCGTTCATATTTTTAGATGAGAGCTCCATCCAACAATGAAACAGCATCGTGAATCAAAAATAGTTAGTCTTTTGAAATACTAGGAGCGCTATGTGAATGAAAATGTTTTGCCACAATGTTTCACTACAGTATGGTAGTATGTAGCTGCATCTAAATGCAGACAGGACAGTTTGGAGTACTTGGATATACAGGAAATGTAAAATGATTTCTGTATATTCTGCTTAATAAAATTTAAAACAATAATTTTCTTGCATTGAATAGAGTTGTTTATTTCCGAAATTATACAACCAATAAATTTAATTACAAAAGTGCATCAATTTGGAACAGGATTTTCAAAATCGAAGAATATATACTGTCATTTTTTGAATGTATTATTTGAATGTTTAGTTCACTGTGAAGTTATAGCAAAGCTAATAACAAACTAGTTGAATACTGTTTAAAATATAATTCCCGTTGAATAAAATGTTAAGCTTCTGTATGTGAGGCCGTGAAACAAGGCTGAAGTACTAAGTTCACAAACTCTGAGTTAACATGCCATTTTTGTGTGTTCTCAGAGAGATCCCCTCCGACCTGTAGGATAAACATGCTTCCTTTTGGCACATGACCTGAGAAAACAATTCAAAATGTCATCTCAGACATGCCTTACGAGGACAGAGGGTTTATTTTTTTCCAATGAGTACTGAAATTGATAGATAACTATGCAGCAATCAGCCTTTTCAGAGGTGTCTGCGCTTTCATTAAATACAAATGAACTGGAGAAAAATACAAAAAACATCAATATTAGTAATTTTTCAACACCACAGAAATTGAAACAAAACTGTGCAGCCTCTGGCCTTGTGAAAGGTATTTATTGTTTTGTTAGATGCCCAGAAATTCGGGAAGCATCAATAAACAATGAAACAGATTAAATTTTTATTCAAAAACTCCAAGTAATCTACCGGAAAGTTGTACCATTAAAACAGAATAGATCAAAGTTTAGAGCAATGGACGATAGTGTGAGTACAATTCTTTCGGAGAGTGTGATTAAAGTAGAAAACATCAATGCTTAGAGCAACGGACGATATCACAATTCTACCGAACCGTTGTACCATTAAAACAGAATAGATCAAAGTTTAGAGCAATTGACGATAAGTGCGAGTACAATTCTTTCGGAGAGTGTGATTAAAGTAGAAAAAACCAATGCTGATGGCAATGGACGATATCACAATTCTACCGGAACGTTGTGCCATTAAAACAGAATAGATCAAAGTTTAGAGCAATGGACGATAGTGAGAGTACAATTCTTTCGGAGAGTGTGATTAAAGTAGAAAACAACAATGCTTAGAGCAATGGACGATATCACAATTCTATCGAACGGTTGTAACATTAAAACTGAATAGATCAAAGTTTAGAGCAATGACTTCTCTTGAAGAGTACTCACTTCATCCTGGAGTAACTCAATCTTTTTTTTCTCTCCATTTTCCATCTTCATTTCATGTAACAAATCTGAAGCTTTAGAAAAGGAAATTTCAAAACTTGAAGAGTATGTTGAATGTTTGTAGAATATATTTATTCAGAAACACAAAAGACATGGAAAAAATAGATCGATTGGTGGACAAAAGACCCCAACAATAAACCACCACCTCCTCCTAAAGAGCGACAGTACCGGAGGAACAGTACCGTATGTACCTTTGATTTAGTTGCTCTCAGAATATGTTGTAAAGGACCCCTCACTGTTTTTACTTCCTCACACACAAGTGTGTCTGAATGCAATACTATATTCAAAGAAAGGATTTCCCCAAAATGGGTATTTCTGAATGATAATTTTCCAAAATTACCTGAGAAAGAACTATCCACTCTAGAGTTGTCTATAAACTTTTTATAAGGATGTACTGAATTATTTATTTCAAGTGCCATCTCACCTGTTAATATTACATTACAGCTGTAAGTTGTAGGAATTCTCTCAAGTTGTACTGTACTCAGAAATTGGCATAATTATTGGAAAGTATATAACGGAGTATGCAGAGTAATGTCTGTGATGGGAATATACCAGATGTGTGTATTGTTTAGTTTTGTACGTGTGCGGGTGAGTAGAATAGTGGTTGGCACACACAAATATGTTGCAAAATAAAATTGGTCAGCCAATCCATGCAGATTCAAAATTGGAAAACAAAATGGTATTATAGTTATCAGGAATCTGTATTACTAATTTCTAATGCTCACAGTAATTGAAAGAAAATTATGCAGCCTTCATTCTTTTGAGAAGTGTCTATTGTTCTGTTAGATATTAAGGAACTTGGGGAGAAAAGATATTAACTTATTCTTCAGCCCTTTGCTCTCAGATATGTTTGATAACCTATACATCCTACAGGTCAGAAGGTGTCTGCAAGATGACATGGTATTGATGGCTCTCAGCTGGAAGCTTTCAGGAAGAAGGGGGTTGCCTGTCAGGTCAGAAGGCATATCTCAGATGATGGCATCCATTCTCTGATCCAGTCTGAGAGCATCAGCTTTTGCTTTTCGTTCATATTTTTAGATGAGAGCTCCATCCAACAATGAAACAGCATCGTGAATCAAAAATAGTTAGTCTTTTGAAATACTAGGAGCGCTATGTGAATGAAAATGTTTTGCCACAATGTTTCACTACAGTATGGTAGTATGTAGCTGCATCTAAATGCAGACAGGACAGTTTGGAGTACTTGGATATACAGGAAATGTAAAATGATTTCTGTATATTCTGCTTAATAAAATTTAAAACAATAATTTTCTTGCATTGAATAGAGTTGTTTATTTCCGAAATTATACAACCAATAAATTTAATTACAAAAGTGCATCAATTTGGAACAGGATTTTCAAAATCGAAGAATATATACTGTCATTTTTTGAATGTATTATTTGAATGTTTAGTTCACTGTGAAGTTATAGCAAAGCTAATAACAAACTAGTTGAATACTGTTTAAAATATAATTCCCGTTGAATAAAATGTTAAGCTTCTGTATGTGAGGCCGTGAAACAAGGCTGAAGTACTAAGTTCACAAACTCTGAGTTAACATGCCATTTTTGTGTGTTCTCAGAGAGATCCCCTCCGACCTGTAGGATAAACATGCTTCCTTTTGGCACATGACCTGAGAAAACAATTCAAAATGTCATCTCAGACATGCCTTACGAGGACAGAGGGTTTATTTTTTTCCAATGAGTACTGAAATTGATAGATAACTATGCAGCAATCAGCCTTTTCAGAGGTGTCTGCGCTTTCATTAAATACAAATGAACTGGAGAAAAATACAAAAAACATCAATATTAGTAATTTCTCAACACCACAGAAATTGAAACAAAACTGTGCAGCCTCTGGCCTTGTGAAAGGTATTTATTGTTTTGTTAGATGCCCAGAAATTCGGGAAGCATCAATAAACAATGAAACAGATTAAATTTTTATTCAAAAACTCCAAGTAATCTACCGGAAAGTTGTACCATTAAAACAGAATAGATCAAAGTTTAGAGCAATGGACGATAGTGTGAGTACAATTCTTTCGGAGAGTGTGATTAAAGTAGAAAACATCAATGCTTAGAGCAACGGACGATATCACAATTCTACCGAACCGTTGTACCATTAAAACAGAATAGATCAAAGTTTAGAGCAATTGACGATAAGTGCGAGTACAATTCTTTCGGAGAGTGTGATTAAAGTAGAAAAGATCAATGCTGATGGCAATGGACGATATCACAATTCTACCGGAACGTTGTGCCATTAAAACAGAATAGATCAAAGTTTAGAGCAATGGACGATAGTGAGAGTACAATTCTTTCGGAGAGTGTGATTAAAGTAGAAAACAACAATGCTTAGAGCAATGGACGATATCACAATTCTATCGAACGGTTGTAACATTAAAACTGAATAGATCAAAGTTTAGAGCAATGACTTCTCTTGAAGAGTACTCACTTCATCCTGGAGTAACTCAATCTTTTTTTTCTCTCCATTTTCCATCTTCATTTCATGTAACAAATCTGAAGCTTTAGAAAAGGAAATTTCAAAACTTGAAGAGTATGTTGAATGTTTGTAGAATATATTTATTCAGAAACACAAAAGACATGGAAAAAATAGATCGATTGGTGGACAAAAGACCCCAACAATAAACCACCACCTCCTCCTAAAGAGCGACAGTACCGGAGGAACAGTACCGTATGTACCTTTGATTTAGTTGCTCTCAGAATATGTTGTAAAGGACCCCTCACTGTTTTTACTTCCTCACACATAAGTGTGTCTGAATGCAATACTATATTCAAAGAAAGGATTTCCCCAAAATGGGTATTTCTGAATGATAATTTTCCAAAATTACCTGAGAAAGAACTATCCACTCTAGAGTTATCTATAAACTTTTTATAAGGATGTACTGAATTATTTATTTCAAGTGCCATCTCACCTGTTAATATTACATTACAGCTGTAAGTTGTAGGAATTCTCTCAAGTTGTACTGTACTCAGAAATTGGCATAATTATTGGAAAGTATATAACGGAGTATGCAGAGTAATGTCTGTGATGGGAATATACCAGATGTGTGTATTGTTTAGTTTTGTACGTGTGCGGGTGAGTAGAATAGTGGTTGGCACACACAAATATGTTGCAAAATAAAATTGGTCAGCCAATCCATGCAGATTCAAAATTGGAAAACAAAATGGTATTATAGTTATCAGGAATCTGTATTACTAATTTCTAATGCTCACAGTAATTGAAAGAAAATTATGCAGCCTTCATTCTTTTGAGAAGTGTCTATTGTTCTGTTAGATATTAAGGAACTTGGGGAGAAAAGATATTAACTTATTCTTCAGCCCTTTGCTCTCAGATATGTTTGATAACCTATACATCCTACAGGTCAGAAGGTGTCTGCAAGATGACATGGTATTGATGGCTCTCAGCTGGAAGCTTTCAGGAAGAAGGGGGTTGCCTGTCAGGTCAGAAGGCATATCTCAGATGATGGCATCCATTCTCTGATCCAGTCTGAGAGCATCAGCTTTTGCTTTTCGTTCATATTTTTAGATGAGAGCTCCATCCAACAATGAAACAGCATCGTGAATCAAAAATAGTTAGTCTTTTGAAATACTAGGAGCGCTATGTGAATGAAAATGTTTTGCCACAATGTTTCACTACAGTATGGTAGTATGTAGCTGCATCTAAATGCAGACAGGACAGTTTGGAGTACTTGGATATACAGGAAATGTAAAATGATTTCTGTATATTCTGCTTAATAAAATTTAAAACAATAATTTTCTTGCATTGAATAGAGTTGTTTATTTCCGAAATTATACAACCAATAAATTTAATTACAAAAGTGCATCAATTTGGAACAGGATTTTCAAAATCGAAGAATATATACTGTCATTTTTTGAATGTATTATTTGAATGTTTAGTTCACTGTGAAGTTATAGCAAAGCTAATAACAAACTAGTTGAATACTGTTTAAAATATAATTCCCGTTGAATAAAATGTTAAGCTTCTGTATGTGAGGCCGTGAAACAAGGCTGAAGTACTAAGTTCACAAACTCTGAGTTAACATGCCATTTTTGTGTGTTCTCAGAGAGATCCCCTCCGACCTGTAGGATAAACATGCTTCCTTTTGGCACATGACCTGAGAAAACAATTCAAAATGTCATCTCAGACATGCCTTACGAGGACAGAGGGTTTATTTTTTTCCAATGAGTACTGAAATTGATAGATAACTATGCAGCAATCAGCCTTTTCAGAGGTGTCTGCGCTTTCATTAAATACAAATGAACTGGAGAAAAATACAAAAAACATCAATATTAGTAATTTTTCAACACCACAGAAATTGAAACAAAACTGTGCAGCCTCTGGCCTTGTGAAAGGTATTTATTGTTTTGTTAGATGCCCAGAAATTCGGGAAGCATCAATAAACAATGAAACAGATTAAATTTTTATTCAAAAACTCCAAGTAATCTACCGGAAAGTTGTACCATTAAAACAGAATAGATCAAAGTTTAGAGCAATGGACGATAGTGTGAGTACAATTCTTTCGGAGAGTGTGATTAAAGTAGAAAACATCAATGCTTAGAGCAACGGACGATATCACAATTCTACCGAACCGTTGTACCATTAAAACAGAATAGATCAAAGTTTAGAGCAATTGACGATAAGTGCGAGTACAATTCTTTCGGAGAGTGTGATTAAAGTAGAAAAGATCAATGCTGATGGCAATGGACGATATCACAATTCTACCGGAACGTTGTGCCATTAAAACAGAATAGATCAAAGTTTAGAGCAATGGACGATAGTGAGAGTACAATTCTTTCGGAGAGTGTGATTAAAGTAGAAAACAACAATGCTTAGAGCAATGGACGATATCACAATTCTATCGAACGGTTGTAACATTAAAACTGAATAGATCAAAGTTTAGAGCAATGACTTCTCTTGAAGAGTACTCACTTCATCCTGGAGTAACTCAATCTTTTTTTTCTCTCCATTTTCCATCTTCATTTCATGTAACAAATCTGAAGCATTAGAAAAGGAAATTTCAAAACTTGAAGAGTATGTTGAATGTTTGTAGAATATATTTATTCAGAAACACAAAAGACATGGAAAAAATAGATCGATTGGTGGACAAAAGACCCCAACAATAAACCACCACCTCCTCCTAAAGAGCGACAGTACCGGAGGAACAGTACCGTATGTACCTTTGATTTAGTTGCTCTCAGAATATGTTGTAAAGGACCCCTCACTGTTTTTACTTCCTCACACATAAGTGTGTCTGAATGCAATACTATATTCAAAGAAAGGATTTCCCCAAAATGGGTATTTCTGAATGATAATTTTCCAAAATTACCTGAGAAAGAACTATCCACTCTAGAGTTATCTATAAACTTTTTATAAGGATGTACTGAATTATTTATTTCAAGTGCCATCTCACCTGTTAATATTACATTACAGCTGTAAGTTGTAGGAATTCTCTCAAGTTGTACTGTACTCAGAAATTGGCATAATTATTGGAAAGTATATAACGGAGTATGCAGAGTAATGTCTGTGATGGGAATATACCAGATGTGTGTATTGTTTAGTTTTGTACGTGTGCGGGTGAGTAGAATAGTGGTTGGCACACACAAATATGTTGCAAAATAAAATTGGTCAGCCAATCCATGCAGATTCAAAATTGGAAAACAAAATGGTATTATAGTTATCAGGAATCTGTATTACTAATTTCTAATGCTCACAGTAATTGAAAGAAAATTATGCAGCCTTCATTCTTTTGAGAAGTGTCTATTGTTCTGTTAGATATTAAGGAACTTGGGGAGAAAAGATATTAACTTATTCTTCAGCCCTTTGCTCTCAGATATGTTTGATAACCTATACATCCTACAGGTCAGAAGGTGTCTGCAAGATGACATGGTATTGATGGCTCTCAGCTGGAAGCTTTCAGGAAGAAGGGGGTTGCCTGTCAGGTCAGAAGGCATATCTCAGATGATGGCATCCATTCTCTGATCCAGTCTGAGAGCATCAGCTTTTGCTTTTCGTTCATATTTTTAGATGAGAGCTCCATCCAACAATGAAACAGCATCGTGAATCAAAAATAGTTAGTCTTTTGAAATACTAGGAGCGCTATGTGAATGAAAATGTTTTGCCACAATGTTTCACTACAGTATGGTAGTATGTAGCTGCATCTAAATGCAGACAGGACAGTTTGGAGTACTTGGATATACAGGAAATGTAAAATGATTTCTGTATATTCTGCTTAATAAAATTTAAAACAATAATTTTCTTGCATTGAATAGAGTTGTTTATTTCCGAAATTATACAACCAATAAATTTAATTACAAAAGTGCATCAATTTGGAACAGGATTTTCAAAATCGAAGAATATATACTGTCATTTTTTGAATGTATTATTTGAATGTTTAGTTCACTGTGAAGTTATAGCAAAGCTAATAACAAACTAGTTGAATACTGTTTAAAATATAATTCCCGTTGAATAAAATGTTAAGCTTCTGTATGTGAGGCCGTGAAACAAGGCTGAAGTACTAAGTTCACAAACTCTGAGTTAACATGCCATTTTTGTGTGTTCTCAGAGAGATCCCCTCCGACCTGTAGGATAAACATGCTTCCTTTTGGCACATGACCTGAGAAAACAATTCAAAATGTCATCTCAGACATGCCTTACGAGGACAGAGGGTTTATTTTTTTCCAATGAGTACTGAAATTGATAGATAACTATGCAGCAATCAGCCTTTTCAGAGGTGTCTGCGCTTTCATTAAATACAAATGAACTGGAGAAAAATACAAAAAACATCAATATTAGTAATTTTTCAACACCACAGAAATTGAAACAAAACTGTGCAGCCTCTGGCCTTGTGAAAGGTATTTATTGTTTTGTTAGATGCCCAGAAATTCGGGAAGCATCAATAAACAATGAAACAGATTAAATTTTTATTCAAAAACTCCAAGTAATCTACCGGAAAGTTGTACCATTAAAACAGAATAGATCAAAGTTTAGAGCAATGGACGATAGTGTGAGTACAATTCTTTCGGAGAGTGTGATTAAAGTAGAAAACATCAATGCTTAGAGCAACGGACGATATCACAATTCTACCGAACCGTTGTACCATTAAAACAGAATAGATCAAAGTTTAGAGCAATTGACGATAAGTGCGAGTACAATTCTTTCGGAGAGTGTGATTAAAGTAGCAAAGATCAATGCTGATGGCAATGGACGATATCACAATTCTACCGGAACGTTGTGCCATTAAAACAGAATAGATCAAAGTTTAGAGCAATGGACGATAGTGAGAGTACAATTCTTTCGGAGAGTGTGATTAAAGTAGAAAACAACAATGCTTAGAGCAATGGACGATATCACAATTCTATCGAACGGTTGTAACATTAAAACTGAATAGATCAAAGTTTAGAGCAATGACTTCTCTTGAAGAGTACTCACTTCATCCTGGAGTAACTCAATCTTTTTTTTCTCTCCATTTTCCATCTTCATTTCATGTAACAAATCTGAAGCTTTAGAAAAGGAAATTTCAAAACTTGAAGAGTATGTTGAATGTTTGTAGAATATATTTATTCAGAAACACAAAAGACATGGAAAAAATAGATCGATTGGTGGACAAAAGACCCCAACAATAAACCACCACCTCCTCCTAAAGAGCGACAGTACCGGAGGAACAGTACCGTATGTACCTTTGATTTAGTTGCTCTCAGAATATGTTGTAAAGGACCCCTCACTGTTTTTACTTCCTCACACATAAGTGTGTCTGAATGCAATACTATATTCAAAGAAAGGATTTCCCCAAAATGGGTATTTCTGAATGATAATTTTCCAAAATTACCTGAGAAAGAACTATCCACTCTAGAGTTATCTATAAACTTTTTATAAGGATGTACTGAATTATTTATTTCAAGTGCCATCTCACCTGTTAATATTACATTACAGCTGTAAGTTGTAGGAATTCTCTCAAGTTGTACTGTACTCAGAAATTGGCATAATTATTGGAAAGTATATAACGGAGTATGCAGAGTAATGTCTGTGATGGGAATATACCAGATGTGTGTATTGTTTAGTTTTGTACGTGTGCGGGTGAGTAGAATAGTGGTTGGCACACACAAATATGTTGCAAAATAAAATTGGTCAGCCAATCCATGCAGATTCAAAATTGGAAAACAAAATGGTATTATAGTTATCAGGAATCTGTATTACTAATTTCTAATGCTCACAGTAATTGAAAGAAAATTATGCAGCCTTCATTCTTTTGAGAAGTGTCTATTGTTCTGTTAGATATTAAGGAACTTGGGGAGAAAAGATATTAACTTATTCTTCAGCCCTTTGCTCTCAGATATGTTTGATAACCTATACATCCTACAGGTCAGAAGGTGTCTGCAAGATGACATGGTATTGATGGCTCTCAGCTGGAAGCTTTCAGGAAGAAGGGGGTTGCCTGTCAGGTCAGAAGGCATATCTCAGATGATGGCATCCATTCTCTGATCCAGTCTGAGAGCATCAGCTTTTGCTTTTCGTTTATATTTTTAGATGAGAGCTCCATCCAACAATGAAACAGCATCGTGAATCAAAAATAGTTAGTCTTTTGAAATACTAGGAGCGCTATGTGAATGAAAATGTTTTGCCACAATGTTTCACTACAGTATGGTAGTATGTAGCTGCATCTAAATGCAGACAGGACAGTTTGGAGTACTTGGATATACAGGAAATGTAAAATGATTTCTGTATATTCTGCTTAATAAAATTTAAAACAATAATTTTCTTGCATTGAATAGAGTTGTTTATTTCCGAAATTATACAACCAATAAATTTAATTACAAAAGTGCATCAATTTGGAACAGGATTTTCAAAATCGAAGAATATATACTGTCATTTTTTGAATGTATTATTTGAATGTTTAGTTCACTGTGAAGTTATAGCAAAGCTAATAACAAACTAGTTGAATACTGTTTAAAATATAATTCCCGTTGAATAAAATGTTAAGCTTCTGTATGTGAGGCCGTGAAACAAGGCTGAAGTACTAAGTTCACAAACTCTGAGTTAACATGCCATTTTTGTGTGTTCTCAGAGAGATCCCCTCCGACCTGTAGGATAAACATGCTTCCTTTTGGCACATGACCTGAGAAAACAATTCAAAATGTCATCTCAGACATGCCTTACGAGGACAGAGGGTTTATTTTTTTCCAATGAGTACTGAAATTGATAGATAACTATGCAGCAATCAGCCTTTTCAGAGGTGTCTGCGCTTTCATTAAATACAAATGAACTGGAGAAAAATACAAAAAACATCAATATTAGTAATTTTTCAACACCACAGAAATTGAAACAAAACTGTGCAGCCTCTGGCCTTGTGAAAGGTATTTATTGTTTTGTTAGATGCCCAGAAATTCGGGAAGCATCAATAAACAATGAAACAGATTAAATTTTTATTCAAAAACTCCAAGTAATCTACCGGAAAGTTGTACCATTAAAACAGAATAGATCAAAGTTTAGAGCAATGGACGATAGTGTGAGTACAATTCTTTCGGAGAGTGTGATTAAAGTAGAAAACATCAATGCTTAGAGCAACGGACGATATCACAATTCTACCGAACCGTTGTACCATTAAAACAGAATAGATCAAAGTTTAGAGCAATTGACGATAAGTGCGAGTACAATTCTTTCGGAGAGTGTGATTAAAGTAGCAAAGATCAATGCTTATGGCAATGGACGATATCACAATTCTACCGGAACGTTGTGCCATTAAAACAGAATAGATCAAAGTTTAGAGCAATGGACGATAGTGAGAGTACAATTCTTTCGGAGAGTGTGATTAAAGTAGAAAACAACAATGCTTAGAGCAATGGACGATATCACAATTCTATCGAACGGTTGTAACATTAAAACTGAATAGATCAAAGTTTAGAGCAATGACTTCTCTTGAAGAGTACTCACTTCATCCTGGAGTAACTCAATCTTTTTTTTCTCTCCATTTTCCATCTTCATTTCATGTAACAAATCTGAAGCATTAGAAAAGGAAATTTCAAAACTTGAAGAGTATGTTGAATGTTTGTAGAATATATTTATTCAGAAACACAAAAGACATGGAAAAAATAGATCGATTGGTGGACAAAAGACCCCAACAATAAACCACCACCTCCTCCTAAAGAGCGACAGTACCGGAGGAACAGTACCGTATGTACCTTTGATTTAGTTGCTCTCAGAATATGTTGTAAAGGACCCCTCACTGTTTTTACTTCCTCACACATAAGTGTGTCTGAATGCAATACTATATTCAAAGAAAGGATTTCCCCAAAATGGGTATTTCTGAATGATAATTTTCCAAAATTACCTGAGAAAGAACTATCCACTCTAGAGTTATCTATAAACTTTTTATAAGGATGTACTGAATTATTTATTTCAAGTGCCATCTCACCTGTTAATATTACATTACAGCTGTAAGTTGTAGGAATTCTCTCAAGTTGTACTGTACTCAGAAATTGGCATAATTATTGGAAAGTATATAACGGAGTATGCAGAGTAATGTCTGTGATGGGAATATACCAGATGTGTGTATTGTTTAGTTTTGTACGTGTGCGGGTGAGTAGAATAGTGGTTGGCACACACAAATATGTTGCAAAATAAAATTGGTCAGCCAATCCATGCAGATTCAAAATTGGAAAACAAAATGGTATTATAGTTATCAGGAATCTGTATTACTAATTTCTAATGCTCACAGTAATTGAAAGAAAATTATGCAGCCTTCATTCTTTTGAGAAGTGTCTATTGTTCTGTTAGATATTAAGGAACTTGGGGAGAAAAGATATTAACTTATTCTTCAGCCCTTTGCTCTCAGATATGTTTGATAACCTATACATCCTACAGGTCAGAAGGTGTCTGCAAGATGACATGGTATTGATGGCTCTCAGCTGGAAGCTTTCAGGAAGAAGGGGGTTGCCTGTCAGGTCAGAAGGCATATCTCAGATGATGGCATCCATTCTCTGATCCAGTCTGAGAGCATCAGCTTTTGCTTTTCGTTCATATTATTAGATGAGAGCTCCATCCAACAATGAAACAGCATCGTGAATCAAAAATAGTTAGTCTTTTGAAATACTAGGAGCGCTATGTGAATGAAAATGTTTTGCCACAATGTTTCACTACAGTATGGTAGTATGTAGCTGCATCTAAATGCAGACAGGACAGTTTGGAGTACTTGGATATACAGGAAATGTAAAATGATTTCTGTATATTCTGCTTAATAAAATTTAAAACAATAATTTTCTTGCATTGAATAGAGTTGTTTATTTCCGAAATTATACAACCAATAAATTTAATTACAAAAGTGCATCAATTTGGAACAGGATTTTCAAAATCGAAGAATATATACTGTCATTTTTTTGAATGTATTATTTGAATGTTTAGTTCACTGTGAAGTTATAGCAAAGCTAATAACAAACTAGTTGAATACTGTTTAAAATATAATTCCCGTTGAATAAAATGTTAAGCTTCTGTATGTGAGGCCGTGAAACAAGGCTGAAGTACTAAGTTCACAAACTCTGAGTTAACATGCCATTTTTGTGTGTTCTCAGAGAGATCCCCTCCGACCTGTAGGATAAACATGCTTCCTTTTGGCACATGACCTGAGAAAACAATTCAAAATGTCATCTCAGACATGCCTTACGAGGACAGAGGGTTTATTTTTTTCCAATGAGTACTGAAATTGATAGATAACTATGCAGCAATCAGCCTTTTCAGAGGTGTCTGCGCTTTCATTAAATACAAATGAACTGGAGAAAAATACAAAAAACATCAATATTAGTAATTTTTCAACACCACAGAAATTGAAACAAAACTGTGCAGCCTCTGGCCTTGTGAAAGGTATTTATTGTTTTGTTAGATGCCCAGAAATTCGGGAAGCATCAATAAACAATGAAACAGATTAAATTTTTATTCAAAAACTCCAAGTAATCTACCGGAAAGTTGTACCATTAAAACAGAATAGATCAAAGTTTAGAGCAATGGACGATAGTGTGAGTACAATTCTTTCGGAGAGTGTGATTAAAGTAGAAAACATCAATGCTTAGAGCAACGGACGATATCACAATTCTACCGAACCGTTGTACCATTAAAACAGAATAGATCAAAGTTTAGAGCAATTGACGATAAGTGCGAGTACAATTCTTTCGGAGAGTGTGATTAAAGTAGCAAAGATCAATGCTTATGGCAATGGACGATATCACAATTCTACCGGAACGTTGTGCCATTAAAACAGAATAGATCAAAGTTTAGAGCAATGGACGATAGTGAGAGTACAATTCTTTCGGAGAGTGTGATTAAAGTAGAAAACAACAATGCTTAGAGCAATGGACGATATCACAATTCTATCGAACGGTTGTAACATTAAAACTGAATAGATCAAAGTTTAGAGCAATGACTTCTCTTGAAGAGTACTCACTTCATCCTGGAGTAACTCAATCTTTTTTTTCTCTCCATTTTCCATCTTCATTTCATGTAACAAATCTGAAGCATTAGAAAAGGAAATTTCAAAACTTGAAGAGTATGTTGAATGTTTGTAGAATATATTTATTCAGAAACACAAAAGACATGGAAAAAATAGATCGATTGGTGGACAAAAGACCCCAACAATAAACCACCACCTCCTCCTAAAGAGCGACAGTACCGGAGGAACAGTACCGTATGTACCTTTGATTTAGTTGCTCTCAGAATATGTTGTAAAGGACCCCTCACTGTTTTTACTTCCTCACACATAAGTGTGTCTGAATGCAATACTATATTCAAAGAAAGGATTTCCCCAAAATGGGTATTTCTGAATGATAATTTTCCAAAATTACCTGAGAAAGAACTATCCACTCTAGAGTTATCTATAAACTTTTTATAAGGATGTACTGAATTATTTATTTCAAGTGCCATCTCACCTGTTAATATTACATTACAGCTGTAAGTTGTAGGAATTCTCTCAAGTTGTACTGTACTCAGAAATTGGCATAATTATTGGAAAGTATATAACGGAGTATGCAGAGTAATGTCTGTGATGGGAATATACCAGATGTGTGTATTGTTTAGTTTTGTACGTGTGCGGGTGAGTAGAATAGTGGTTGGCACACACAAATATGTTGCAAAATAAAATTGGTCAGCCAATCCATGCAGATTCAAAATTGGAAAACAAAATGGTATTATAGTTATCAGGAATCTGTATTACTAATTTCTAATGCTCACAGTAATTGAAAGAAAATTATGCAGCCTTCATTCTTTTGAGAAGTGTCTATTGTTCTGTTAGATATTAAGGAACTTGGGGAGAAAAGATATTAACTTATTCTTCAGCCCTTTGCTCTCAGATATGTTTGATAACCTATACATCCTACAGGTCAGAAGGTGTCTGCAAGATGACATGGTATTGATGGCTCTCAGCTGGAAGCTTTCAGGAAGAAGGGGGTTGCCTGTCAGGTCAGAAGGCATATCTCAGATGATGGCATCCATTCTCTGATCCAGTCTGAGAGCATCAGCTTTTGCTTTTCGTTCATATTTTTAGATGAGAGCTCCATCCAACAATGAAACAGCATCGTGAATCAAAAATAGTTAGTCTTTTGAAATACTAGGAGCGCTATGTGAATGAAAATGTTTTGCCACAATGTTTCACTACAGTATGGTAGTATGTAGCTGCATCTAAATGCAGACAGGACAGTTTGGAGTACTTGGATATACAGGAAATGTAAAATGATTTCTGTATATTCTGCTTAATAAAATTTAAAACAATAATTTTCTTGCATTGAATAGAGTTGTTTATTTCCGAAATTATACAACCAATAAATTTAATTACAAAAGTGCATCAATTTGGAACAGGATTTTCAAAATCGAAGAATATATACTGTCATTTTTTGAATGTATTATTTGAATGTTTAGTTCACTGTGAAGTTATAGCAAAGCTAATAACAAACTAGTTGAATACTGTTTAAAATATAATTCCCGTTGAATAAAATGTTAAGCTTCTGTATGTGAGGCCGTGAAACAAGGCTGAAGTACTAAGTTCACAAACTCTGAGTTAACATGCCATTTTTGTGTGTTCTCAGAGAGATCCCCTCCGACCTGTAGGATAAACATGCTTCCTTTTGGCACATGACCTGAGAAAACAATTCAAAATGTCATCTCAGACATGCCTTACGAGGACAGAGGGTTTATTTTTTTCCAATGAGTACTGAAATTGATAGATAACTATGCAGCAATCAGCCTTTTCAGAGGTGTCTGCGCTTTCATTAAATACAAATGAACTGGAGAAAAATACAAAAAACATCAATATTAGTAATTTTTCAACACCACAGAAATTGAAACAAAACTGTGCAGCCTCTGGCCTTGTGAAAGGTATTTATTGTTTTGTTAGATGCCCAGAAATTCGGGAAGCATCAATAAACAATGAAACAGATTAAATTTTTATTCAAAAACTCCAAGTAATCTACCGGAAAGTTGTACCATTAAAACAGAATAGATCAAAGTTTAGAGCAATGGACGATAGTGTGAGTACAATTCTTTCGGAGAGTGTGATTAAAGTAGAAAACATCAATGCTTAGAGCAACGGACGATATCACAATTCTACCGAACCGTTGTACCATTAAAACAGAATAGATCAAAGTTTAGAGCAATTGACGATAAGTGCAAGTACAATTCTTTCGGAGAGTGTGATTAAAGTAGAAAAGATCAATGCTGATGGCAATGGACGATATCACAATTCTACCGGAACGTTGTGCCATTAAAACAGAATAGATCAAAGTTTAGAGCAATGGACGATAGTGAGAGTACAATTCTTTCGGAGAGTGTGATTAAAGTAGAAAACAACAATGCTTAGAGCAATGGACGATATCACAATTCTATCGAACGGTTGTAACATTAAAACTGAATAGATCAAAGTTTAGAGCAATGACTTCTCTTGAAGAGTACTCACTTCATCCTGGAGTAACTCAATCTTTTTTTTCTCTCCATTTTCCATCTTCATTTCATGTAACAAATCTGAAGCTTTAGAAAAGGAAATTTCAAAACTTGAAGAGTATGTTGAATGTTTGTAGAATATATTTATTCAGAAACACAAAAGACATGGAAAAAATAGATCGATTGGTGGACAAAAGACCCCAACAATAAACCACCACCTCCTCCTAAAGAGCGACAGTACCGGAGGAACAGTACCGTATGTACCTTTGATTTAGTTGCTCTCAGAATATGTTGTAAAGGACCCCTCACTGTTTTTACTTCCTCACACACAAGTGTGTCTGAATGCAATACTATATTCAAAGAAAGGATTTCCCCAAAATGGGTATTTCTGAATGATAATTTTCCAAAATTACCTGAGAAAGAACTATCCACTCTAGAGTTGTCTATAAACTTTTTATAAGGATGTACTGAATTATTTATTTCAAGTGCCATCTCACCTGTTAATATTACATTACAGCTGTAAGTTGTAGGAATTCTCTCAAGTTGTACTGTACTCAGAAATTGGCATAATTATTGGAAAGTATATAACGGAGTATGCAGAGTAATGTCTGTGATGGGAATATACCAGATGTGTGTATTGTTTAGTTTTGTACGTGTGCGGGTGAGTAGAATAGTGGTTGGCACACACAAATATGTTGCAAAATAAAATTGGTCAGCCAATCCATGCAGATTCAAAATTGGAAAACAAAATGGTATTATAGTTATCAGGAATCTGTATTACTAATTTCTAATGCTCACAGTAATTGAAAGAAAATTATGCAGCCTTCATTCTTTTGAGAAGTGTCTATTGTTCTGTTAGATATTAAGGAACTTGGGGAGAAAAGATATTAACTTATTCTTCAGCCCTTTGCTCTCAGATATGTTTGATAACCTATACATCCTACAGGTCAGAAGGTGTCTGCAAGATGACATGGTATTGATGGCTCTCAGCTGGAAGCTTTCAGGAAGAAGGGGGTTGCCTGTCAGGTCAGAAGGCATATCTCAGATGATGGCATCCATTCTCTGATCCAGTCTGAGAGCATCAGCTTTTGCTTTTCGTTCATATTTTTAGATGAGAGCTCCATCCAACAATGAAACAGCATCGTGAATCAAAAATAGTTAGTCTTTTGAAATACTAGGAGCGCTATGTGAATGAAAATGTTTTGCCACAATGTTTCACTACAGTATGGTAGTATGTAGCTGCATCTAAATGCAGACAGGACAGTTTGGAGTACTTGGATATACAGGAAATGTAAAATGATTTCTGTATATTCTGCTTAATAAAATTTAAAACAATAATTTTCTTGCATTGAATAGAGTTGTTTATTTCCGAAATTATACAACCAATAAATTTAATTACAAAAGTGCATCAATTTGGAACAGGATTTTCAAAATCGAAGAATATATACTGTCATTTTTTGAATGTATTATTTGAATGTTTAGTTCACTGTGAAGTTATAGCAAAGCTAATAACAAACTAGTTGAATACTGTTTAAAATATAATTCCCGTTGAATAAAATGTTAAGCTTCTGTATGTGAGGCCGTGAAACAAGGCTGAAGTACTAAGTTCACAAACTCTGAGTTAACATGCCATTTTTGTGTGTTCTCAGAGAGATCCCCTCCGACCTGTAGGATAAACATGCTTCCTTTTGGCACATGACCTGAGAAAACAATTCAAAATGTCATCTCAGACATGCCTTACGAGGACAGAGGGTTTATTTTTTTCCAATGAGTACTGAAATTGATAGATAACTATGCAGCAATCAGCCTTTTCAGAGGTGTCTGCGCTTTCATTAAATACAAATGAACTGGAGAAAAATACAAAAAACATCAATATTAGTAATTTTTCAACACCACAGAAATTGAAACAAAACTGTGCAGCCTCTGGCCTTGTGAAAGGTATTTATTGTTTTGTTAGATGCCCAGAAATTCGGGAAGCATCAATAAACAATGAAACAGATTAAATTTTTATTCAAAAACTCCAAGTAATCTACCGGAAAGTTGTACCATTAAAACAGAATAGATCAAAGTTTAGAGCAATGGACGATAGTGTGAGTACAATTCTTTCGGAGAGTGTGATTAAAGTAGAAAACATCAATGCTTAGAGCAACGGACGATATCACAATTCTACCGAACCGTTGTACCATTAAAACAGAATAGATCAAAGTTTAGAGCAATTGACGATAAGTGCAAGTACAATTCTTTCGGAGAGTGTGATTAAAGTAG
Organism: Gryllus longicercus; assembly: GCA_038098605.1. Lineage (NCBI taxonomy): Eukaryota > Metazoa > Arthropoda > Insecta > Orthoptera > Gryllidae > Gryllus > Gryllus longicercus. The sequence continues at coordinate 563,581 of JAZDUA010000776.1, forward strand.
AAAAGATCAATGCTGATGGCAATGGACGATATCACAATTCTACCGGAACGTTGTGCCATTAAAACAGAATAGATCAAAGTTTAGAGCAATGGACGATAGTGAGAGTACAATTCTTTCGGAGAGTGTGATTAAAGTAGAAAACAACAATGCTTAGAGCAATGGACGATATCACAATTCTATCGAACGGTTGTAACATTAAAACTGAATAGATCAAAGTTTAGAGCAATGACTTCTCTTGAAGAGTACTCACTTCATCCTGGAGTAACTCAATCTTTTTTTTCTCTCCATTTTCCATCTTCATTTCATGTAACAAATCTGAAGCTTTAGAAAAGGAAATTT